>JAQPCC010000214.1:0-101478 GCA_028392965.1 Lindernia subracemosa | reverse complement strand
CTAATAATAATAATAATTCGAATACTACTTTCCTCCTTCGGTCCCCACAGCTTTCCTTGTTCGTCTCTGGTATACCTTTACGTTGCGCTCCTCAACTCTTGCCGATGTAACATTATCACCCCCTTTCGAACTAGCCTTGTCCTCAAGGCTGAAATTCGGAAATAGACTGTGCAGCTCGTCCCCCATAACCCAAGTCGCATCGTCACTTGAGCTTCCTTTCCACTTGATCAGCAATTCGCGGATAGAGGTTGGACCACGATCTATCCACCTTTCAGCCAATATCTCATCGGACTCAAAGTGTTCTTCATTTGGAGCTGATAATTCCGTAGGTAATTCCTCCTCAATTGAGTGATCGCCTATTACCTTCTTTAGTTGCGAAACATGGAAAACTTGGTGGATTTTACTGGAACTTGGGAGCTGCAATCGGTACGCTACAACACCGATTCGTTCGGTAACCTTATACAGCCCATACAACCTCGCTGCTATTTTTTGATTTATCATCGGTACAACAGACCCCTGCCGATAAGGTCGTAACTTCAAAAAGACTGCATCCCCAACCTCAAATTGAACCGCTCGCCTATGCGCGTTTGCTGCTCTAACCATGCATTGTTGCGCCCGAGTTAAGTTGTGCTTTAATTGACGCAAGATCTCATCGCGGTCTGCCATGATTTCAGCCACTACTGTCACTCGATGTTCCCCCGACAAGTATTGTATTAGTTGAGGTGGAGGGCGACCGTATACCACTTGGAATGGTGTCGTTCCCGCTGAAACGTGAAAGGTGGTATTGTACCAATACTCAGCCCAAACAAGCCACCTTGCCCAAGTTTTTGGTTGTTCCCCCTCAAAACAACGTAGGTACGTCTCCAAGGTTCGATTCAGCACTTTCGTTTGTCCATCAGTTTGTGGATGGTACGCGGAGCTCATTTTGAGTTGAGTTCCTTGCTTCTTAAATAGTTCCTGCCAAAATTTGCTAAGAAATATTGAATCTCGATCGCTAACGATACTCCTTGGGATGCCGTGAAGTCGAACTATTGTACCGATAAATTTCTCGACGACCGTGCGGGTCGTATATGGATGGGTTAACGCAATAAAGTGCCCATATTTAGACAATCGATCCACCGCGACCATGATACTATCAACACCTTGCGATTTAGGTAGCCCGTTAATGAAGTCCATAGATATGTCTTCCCAAATTTGGTCCGGTACTGGAAGGGGCTGCAGCAACCCAGCGGGCGCCATTGCTTCGTATTTTGATTTATGGCACACCAAACAAGCCGACACAAAATTCTGGACAGTTTTCATCATTCCTCTCCAATAAAGGGATGATGCCAATCTGCGATAAGTCCTAAAGGCACCTGAGTGTCCCCCGGTTGGAGTCGAGTGAAACTCCTCTAGTAGTCGAGGAACCCAGTCTGAAGCAGTTGGGATGACCAAGCGTCCCTTGAAGTATAACCATCCATGGATCAGAGCGTATGGTGGTCGTGCATTTGGGTCAGTATTTAATTCCTGAACGATCTTTCCCAGCTCGGAATCATGCAACACTTCCTGTTGCACCTTGTCTCCATCTAGCCAATGCGGTACGCTTAAGGCGTGTAGATGTGCTTCTTCCTCTCGTCGGGATAACGAATCAGCCCCCCTGTTAGCTATTCCCGGTTTGTATTCTACCTCAAACGAATAGCCTAACAACTTTGCAACCCAAAATTGTTGTGCCGGAGTAGCAATTTTCTGCCGTAACAGGGAGCTCAGGCTGCGATAATCGGTGCGGACTTTAAAGTGTTGGTCGAGCAGGTACGGTCGCCAGTGCTGCACGGCTAGGACTAACGCCATTAGTTCCTTCTCGTATGTAGATTTGCTCGTGGATCGGCTTGATAAACCTTTGCTAAAGTATGCAATTGGTCGGTTTTCTTGCATCAAAACTGCCCATATCCCCGTACCCGATGCGTCGCATTCAATCACAAAGGGCTTATCGAAATTGGGCATGGCCAAGACTAGAGCCGTGATTAATGCCTGTTGTAGTGTGAGAAAGGCTTGATCTGTTGCTTCGTTCCAGACGAACCTCTCGGTAGCTTGTTTCTTCAACAAATCGGTCAAGGGGCGTGCAATGTTGCCGTAGACCTTGATAAAGCGTCTGTAGTATCCCGTCAATCCAAAAACCCGCGGATCCCCTTTACGGATTTCGGTCGCGGCCAGCGCTGGATGGCTGCTACCTTTTCGGGATCCATCGCGACGTCTTTAGGTGAGATGATGTGTCCGAGGTATTCCACACACCGCTTTCCGAAATGGTATTTTTTTAAGTTAACACAAAATTTGTGTTGTGCCAATATCTCCAAGGCCAATGAAAGATGATGCAAGTGCTCTTGCCAAGAGGTACTATAAATGAGAATGTCGTCAAAGAATAACAGCATACCTTTGCGCAAATGAGGGCGAAAAATATCATTCATAGTTGCTTGGAAAGTTGCTGGAGCGTTGGTTAGTCCAAAGGGCATGACGAGGAATTCATAATGACCGTCGTGTGTCCGAAAAGCTGTCTTTGGCACATCCTCTGCTTTCACCCGGATCTGGTGATATCCTGAACGCAAGTCAAGTTTCGAGAAGTATTCGGCACCCCACAGTTCATCCAACAGCTCTTGAATTACCGGAATTGGATACTTATCGGGTATGGTCTTACTGTTCAACTCTCTATAGTCAACGCAAAATCGCCAACTACCGTCTTTCTTTCGAACTAATAGTACCGGGCTCGAGAAAGGGCTAGCACTTGGTTGAATGACACATGCGGCTAACATTTCCTTTACCAATCGTTCGATCTCGTCCTTTTGTATGTGGCCGTAACGGTAGGGTCGTACTGATACCGATGTGGTCCCTGGGCTTAATTTAATCTGGTGGTCATGAGGCCTTGCTGGTGGAAGGTCTTTCGGTTCCTGAAATACCAACGGAAAACGGCCCAATGTCCTTGCTAGCTCATGTTGCCTCTCATTGGTTAAATCGGTGGGTAGTTCAAGTTGGTTGTTGTCGATTTCGCTATAGATGAGTAGGGCGCCTGCATCCACCCCCTGAAGTTTAGACAATGACCGCATGCTGATGGGTGATCGGGTAAGGGCTGCCTCGCCCCGTAAACAGTGAGCTTCGCCGGCTATTTCAAAACGCATCGTCGAGGTTGCCCAATTGATCTTCACCTCCCCCAATTGTTGTAGACACTCAACGCCCATTATAACGTCTACGCCTCCCAACTCGAAGGCAAAGAAATCTGCTGTAACGGTGCACGTACCGAGTAGCAGAGTCACGGCCTCACATCTTCCTTTCATCATTGTTTGGCGCCCATCTCCCAGTCGTACTTTAAACATGTTGTCCTTTGTCACGGGTATTTGTAAGTTCGTTACCGTTGAAATCGATATGAAGTTGTGACTTGCGCCGCTATCACAACCACCTCCTTTTCTTGAATTCTGCCTCGAAGCTTGAGGGTGCGCGGGCCCGAGAGTCCTCCCAAGGCAAACAATGGTAATTCTAGAATCGTTAGTTGCCCCGCGGCTGGTTCAGAGGATTCTACCTCTTCAGAATTCTCCTTCCCTCTCTCATCCCATGGGTCGAATTCCTCTTCCGACAATGTATCGTCTTCTCCTCCGATGATCATTCGCAGTTCCCTATTGGGACAAGTATGCCCGGAAACGTACGGTTGGCGACAATTAAAACACAGTCCTTTAGCTCGAAGTTCCTGGAATTCTCGATCGCTCATTTTGCGGAACGGTCTAGACCGCGCTTGTGTCTGAGTTGAATTAGGCCCTGAGGTCCTTGTACCCCGAACATGAGGGGGGACGTAGCGATCCTGAGGTCTGCTCTCTTGTCTCGGCTCGCCGAACTTGCGGTCGTTCTTTGCTGCCCGAAATTCTGCAGCGTCATACGAGCTGTATATCGGTTTATTGTGGGTTGTCCTTCGCGTCTCCGTCGGAGTATATTCCCGCTCCTTCGCTGCCAGTAACTTTCTCTCAATCCCTTTGGCCGCATGATATGCCTCCTCGAGAGTGGTTGGTCGAAGGACTTCTACTTCCGTTCGTACAACCAGATGTAATCCAAGTAGGAAGAAACCGAGGTGCTGAAATGCAGGGATTTCGTGTAAGTGCGTGATCACCCCCACAAATTCGTGGAAATAGTCTTTGACAGATCCTGTTTGCTTGATGCTACTGATTCGCTCCAGCTGATTCCCCAGATGTTTTTCGTCGAAGGTGTCGATCAGCTTCTGTTTCAGGCATTCCCACGTTATTTTCGGGTGTGTCGTCATCACCCAACGAATCCAAGGTTGTGCGACTCCCTCCATGCTCACCATGGCACATGGTACCATACGGTTGGTAGGTGTTTGCTGAATTCCGAAGTATTGGTCCGCCCTCGCCACCCATCCTAGCGGGTCAGTCCCATCAAAATACGGCAGTTCAACTCGACGATGCCACTGTTGATCCGATTATGCGATCACTTCTGGTTGGTGCGAGATCTTCGTTCGATTGATCGAGGACGAGTCACCATTTTCTTGTCCCTTTTCGACCTCTCTGTCTGTATTCAGCGTGGCAGCGATGGTTTTCGTTGTCGTGGACAACTCGCTGATCATCTTGATTAACCCGTTTATCACAGCCTGGTTCCCCTGCTGTTCCGCGTGGACTCGAGCCGTCAGGACCTCGATGGAATCATTGGTCGCTTGTATCTCGGCCTGAATCTGGTCGTCTAGGTTCGTGATTGTCTTCTCTAACTCTTCCATTCGTTGCTCCATCCTTGCTCTCGTGACGGGCATAAATGGATCCGGCAGGTCGGACCAATTTGTTAGAGTTAAGACGAATAAAAACGATAGAATAACCGAAAGCGATACTCTCTTTACCAATACTTATAACATGAACCAAGAGAGAACTCTTGTTCTAATCATAAAAATCTCCCCCGCTTATAATGAGACTTAATATCTATATATAAGGACTCTAAACCTAATAAATCGTAACTACTTCCTAATAAATCTAACAACCTCTAATTTAAAATCTAAATAATAATAATATCAATAATAATAATGATAATAATAGTAGTAATAATAATAATAATAATAATAATAATAATAATAATAATTCGAATACTACTTTCCTCCTTCGGCCCCCGCAGCTTTCCTCGTTCGTCTCTGGTATACCTTTACGTTGCGCTCCTCAACTCTTGTCGATGTAACAATGTGTCACTTGCAGTAGGAGCTCAAGTAAAAAAGAGAAGGTTTCTCTTACTTCCAACAAAAAAAATCCGTTTTTATGTTGACAAAGTGCAAGAATGGATTCGTGTATGGTTGACATAGTGGGGATCATGGGCATTGAATTCTTTGAGGTTACTGACATTAAAGACAATCAATGAAGAAGAAAGATGATTTTTGTCTTGTTGAAATGGGGTTTGGAGGGAAGTGGGGCGTTTTTTTTCCGTTTTGGCGGGATGTTGTAACATTTCCAGGTTTTGTTACTATTATGTGTTCTTCTGTTACTAGATTACTTAGATGTGTTATTATGTTGTCGCTGAAATTTTGGGCGGGAAAAATATAATGAGTTGAATTTTGGGCGGGAGAGTCCAATTAAAATCAATCATACTTTATGTGTTACCAATTATGTGTGTATGTGTTACCAATTACATGTTATGTGTTACCATAACTATTAGAGTTTGTGGATTAGGGTAGACGGGTTAATGTTTAATTTGTAGGATCAAGGATTTAAGATTTTTACATTATGGTCTACGTAATATGGTTTATGGTATAAACCATATTTTAATGTATATTTTATGGTTTAAGATTTAGAAATTAGAGTTTAATATTTGAGGTATATGATTTAGGGTTTACGTTTAAAATTAATTGAAGAGGTCATTAATTTCGTGAATCAATTATGTTAGTTCGACCATGTAGATCATAATAAACAACTAATATTTCACATCCGCAACGTTTTCATGTAAGTATGATCAACTTCATATAAGTATGATTAACTTTTCTAGAAGATGACTACTATGTTTTCTTATTATTAACTTCAACTTTTATAATTCCAACATAGCATCCACGAAATTTTTTGTAAACTAATATTTTTTTCTTTGAAACTTCGTAAATTCATATAGTTTAGAGAATGTAGCGTTTTTACGATAAAAAATGTTAAATAATAACCTAAATTAATTACATATTAAACTGTTACTGTGACTATGTAATTGTGTTACGCGTACTGGAGAAGCTTGTTATCTTCATATCAACTTGTGTTTTTATCTTTAATTCATATGTTACTGATCATTATTAAACTGTTATTTTTACAAATCAATAAAAAACAGAGAATCTATTACCAGAATTAAGCATAAATTATCATTACTGAATCGAATTTTTTTCAAAAATTACACCATACTCATAAACCTCCATAAACTGGCACATAAACCTGCCATCAATCGTATATACAGCCTACACAAAACACCCTGTATTCTCGGATACCTTCACCTTCATCGTCGGCTGTTTCGAAACCTTCACCGCTTCCTTAGAAACCTTCGGCTGTTTTGAAACCTTCACCTTTACTCTCGGCTGTTTCGAAACCTTCGCCGCTTCCTTAGAAACCTTCGGCTGTTTTGAAACATTCACCTTTACTCTCGGCTGTTTTGAAACCTTCGCCGCTTCCTTCGCATTAACCGACTTCACCTTTACCGATTTCTCCTTAACGAAACCATGAGAAATTGAGGTCGTTTTAACCTTAATAGCACGAAAATATCGAGATTTCAACATATTTCAATGGTTTTTGGGTGTCTGCATCGGTTATCAACAATTGAGGTCGATTTATTTCAGTTTTTGATACTGAACAAAGAATTGTTATTGAAAATTAAACAATTGTTATTGGTGCGTAATGATTAGTTACTTACTTTATTATAACTGTTATTCTTTTCTTAACATCTGTTACGTACATTGCATGAAGTGTTACCCAGTTACCGTGTTAATTAACAAAATTTTCAATATTGCATCAGCGTCAAAATTCTTCACTATTTCGTTCTTAAACTCAATAATTCTCGTTTATTACTAAGACCCATTATCAAATTGACTCAATTTCGTCTTAATCGGCCATTAAAATCGACATTTGATTAATTTATAATGAGATTTTCGAAGTGAGATTTCAAGAATTATTTCTTCTTAAACTATTAAATTATTCGTTTATTATAACTATCCATGAGAAATCGAAGTCGATTCCATCTAATTTGCACCTTAACAACGATATTCAGTCGGTTTTGTAGTCCTAAAAGCAATGAAAATCAAACGGAAGGGACGATGGCACATGGGTGTAATTTTGGCAAATATGAAGGATAGAAAGGTCATTTACAGTGAGATGAGTCATTTATTCTAATTATTTCAAAACTTAGATCATTTGGCCTAATTGAAACTATCTAAAGGGCCTGAATCCAAACTTAAATTATGTTATAGGGCCTGAACCGAAATTTACCCATAAAGGAACAAGGGGAAAGTAGTTGTGTGTAGGGGCCCACCCCACGACATTACCTTCCTCAACAATAAATGTTTCCTTAGCCTCTGCAACACACAGACATTATCCTCAAAACAACGTTAGACTTCCCAGATTTAAGGGACACTCACTCACTCCAACTGTTATGACGGTACTTACGAGGAATAGCACCGAGGAAGACCCTCACACTCCACTACTTCATCAGCTGCCAACTATCCGTTCTTCCTCGGACTCTCCGAAACAGCTCATCATCATTAGGCGAGGTCAAATCTCTCTCTCTCTCTCTCTGTAACCTTATCGTCGTTGTTGACTTGACATCACAAAAGGAAAGTCCTTTCCTCGGCTTTTGTCATTGCTTTCTTCTATCTAAAGCGCTTTTCTTGCACATCGTACTATAATGTAACGATGAGACATAAAAAAGCAAAGCAAGCATCGACTCAAGTGGTCAAATCCTTGACCGCTTGGCTTTTCACCCTTCGTATATAACTAACCCTCTTACCTTGAGACCATAGAGAAAGCATAATAACTGTTGAAGTAAAGATCAATTTTTTATTTTTTTTTTCGAAAAAAAAAAATGTGTGTGCCTGAGATTGACCGATCAGGGACCGTATGGACCGCTCTGGCGCATATAATCACCGCCGTGATCGGCTCGGGCGTACTAACCCTGGCTTGGAGCATGTCTAGGCTCGGATGGATCGCAGGCCCGTTGATCATGCTGGCCTTTGCCTCGGTCACCCTCACCTCTGCTTTCCTTCTGTCCGACTGCTATAAGTCCCCCGTCGATCCCGACGACGGCAGCAGCGGCCGCTCGTACATAAGAAACCGATGCTATTTAGATGCCGTCGGGAGAATTCTTGGTCAGAACTATTATCTTTTTAATCCGAGGTTGTTCTTTTTTAACGATGAACTATAACGGTTTATCATTAGTTTAATCCCGCCGGTCGGTATCTCAGGCAAGAAGAACGCTTTCGTATGCGCGATCGTCGTTCGTATAAACTTCGTCAAGGCGGGCGTCGTCTACACGATCGCATCGTCCATCAGCATGAGGTACGATAATCGACGGTCGAGGATATTTTTTTTCGTTCTTAGAAACGTCGGAAATAAATTCGTTCGAAAAACGGCGCAGAGCAGTTCAGAGATCAAACTGCTACCATGAAAGAGGGCATGAAGCCGACTGTAGGCATGGGAGCACCACTTATTACATCCTCATCTTCGGGATCGTTCAGGTCGTAGCGTCTCAGATTCCCGACTTTCGAAACACCGAGTGGCTCTCCGTCGTCGCCTCGATCATGTCGTTCGCCTACTCCATCATCGGCTCTGCTCTTGGCTTGGCCAAAGTAATCGGTAAGGAAGATGATTAGATAGAGAACATATTTCTTACACTTGGTTGGTTTGGTTTTCTCTTACACGACGACGATGACGGTCGGTTCTGACAGAGAACGGAGAAATCAAAGGCAGCATCGGCGGCGTGGCTGCTCCAACTTTGGCCGGTAAGGTCTGGTGGATCGCCCAGGCGCTGGGAGACATCGCCTTTGCTTTTCCGTTTTCGTTAATCTTCCTCGAGATAATGGTAAGCGGACGAATCCCTTGTTAGTCTGTATCTCAAATAGGTTTCATTCTAAAAATCAATTGACAATATACAGAGTAGCCCACTAAACTTATCAGCTTGTTTTTTTCTTTTTAATATCTAACGGACGTTGAATTGGGTTTGACACCCCAACAATGTGTTGGTGTTATTACATCATAGATCAATCTTGATAACACGTTCTTTTTTTCAGGACACACTGATGTCGGATCCGCCGGAGAAACAAACCATGAGGAAGGCGTCGGTCGTATCGGTCTTCGTCACGACGTTCTTCTACTTGTGCTGCGGCGGATTCGGGTACGCAGCCTTTGGGGACTCCACGCCCGGAAATCTATTGACGGGTTTTGGGTTTTACGAACCCTATTGGCTCGTGGACCTCGCCAACGCATGCGTTGTGCTCCACCTCGTAGGAGGATATCAGGTTTTAAAAACATAAAAAAAAAATAATAGAACAAACAAACAAATTCCAATTCTTCAATCTAATAACCCCCATGTGTTTGATCTATTGGTTCGATCATTGGCCTTTTAAGCGGGAGGTCAAGGGTTCGAATCTTCTAAGGATATTGACTATCGTTGTTTGTGGGATCTTGGGGTGTGTCTCATGAATTAGGGAGGATTAGTCCCGCTGAAAGCCGTGGTCATCCCATAGACGACGATACCTTTCTGACCGGAAAAGAAAAAATCTAATAGTTACAATTTTAATTTTGTTTAATTTTAATCCAATTATTAAAAAATTCAACTGACATTATCAATGGATCCCACCGCCACTGGTCGAAAATAGAATATATAAAATTAAAATATGATACGTTTTCTATAAAAAAAAAAATTAAACTTTTAAGTGAAGTACAACTGATGATTATTATGACAGGTGTTTACTCAGCCTCTCTATGCAAGCATCGAGAAGTACCTCGTGAACAAGTACCCAAACAACAAATTCGTGAACGGAAGCTACTACTACGCGGGAGAGACGACGCGTGGCTTTTCTTGTCTGAAGATTAGTTATATGAGGTTGTGCGTTAGGACGGTTTACGTTGGATTGACGACGGGCTTTGCGATGGTGTTTCCCTACTTCAACGAGGTGGTGGGAGTGGCCGGAGCCATCAACTTCTGGCCGGTGGTGGTGTATTTTCCGGTGGAGATGTATCTGGCTCGGATGAAAGTCCGAGCCTGGACGACCAAGTCGATTCTGATGAGGTTGTACTGCTTTGTCGCTTTGGTTGTGATGCTATTCGCCTTTGTTGGCTCGGTTAGAAGCTTGATATCAGCTAGGCTCGGCTGATCATATATATATATATATATATATATATATTCATTGTATTGTGTGTGTGCAAGTAAGGAGAGAATATCAAAATTAGTGTTATTTTGAACATCTAATTACAAAACTAATCAACATTCTATAACAGTTACAAAACTAATCAAGTTTTTTAATTTTAACTAATATTATTTTCATTTTCACCACAAAACTGTTTTAAAGTACAATTTTTTACTCTCATTATTTCAAATAAGCAAATTAATTACCAATATTTATATTTTCAACCACAATTTATTTTTAGCCATTTTTATCCAAATATATTAACACTTTTAAATTATTTATTACACGTTCTCACATTATTATTATTAATTATACTTAATTATTATTATTTAATTAAATAAATAAAAATATTATTAATTAAATAATTGAATAAAGAAATGAAAAACTAAAAGAATCTAAACCCCAATACTATTGTTATTGAGCGACAGAGAACCAAAAAGAATTTCAACTCAAATTTTTCTTCAGCCTCGAGACTTCATCATAGCCTCGTTCCCAAAAGAAATTCAAGTAAATTGATTTCTTCCTCAGCCTCTTCATCGTAGCCTTGTTTGTATACAATAGATTATTATTATTATTATTTCAAGATCGATTTTCTTTGTATTATCTATGAAAAAGTATTTATTTCAGTTTTTAATTTGCAAAAATGTCGAATTCAGTTATTATAACGCTATATTGGAGTGGTAATTTAATCACAGTTAACAATCATACAATTTATGATCAAGCTCCAAAAGATATTGGAGTATTTTCACGTGATATTTCGTTGGATGCAATGTTATATCATTTGTGAAAAATTAGCGGAATACATGACACTTTAATGAAGAAATTAGAGAATGCATGACACTATCAAAAATAAATTGTAGTTGAAAATATAAATATTGGTAATTAATTTGCTTATTTGAAATAATGAGAGTAAAAAATTGTAATTTAAAGCAGTTTTGTGGTGAGAATGAAAATAATATTAGTTAAAATTAAAAAAACTTGATTAATTTTGTAATTATTGTAGAATGTTGATTAGTTTTGTAATTAGATGTTCAAAATAACACTATTTTTTATATTATCTCGTGTAAATAGTAATATAATCGATGTAATTGATTTAATATTTTTATCATATTATGCATATACATATATATTCTAAAATTTAAATAGTGGATTATGGTGACTTATGCCATGTGTGGATTAATCGACCGGTGGGGATCCAAATATTCATCATTCATAATGCTAAGGTAGATTAAAATAAATTAATAAATTAAAAATATTCGTTGTATTTGAAGTAAAATAAATATTGTTGAAAATTTAATACATTTTTCTTTTTGACGAATTGTAAATTAATACATTAAGTCAACGCCATGTAGATTAAAAAATACCACTAATTTTGCAAAAAATAATAAACACATCCGTTCTACGTAAAGGAAAGAAGATATTAGAATATGATGTGAGGTTGCGAGTTTTTCATCACTTCATGTTATTAAATTAAATAAATCATATTTCATTAAGTGCAACATAATCGACTACTACTATTTCAATAATAATAATAATAATAATAATAATAATAATAATAATAATAATAAGACACGTAGGAGAGAATTAAAGGGGAAGGCACAATTTCTTAGTTGAGTGTAGAGAGAGAAAAAGAAAATTACTAGAAAATTCATACATACAAATGTTTGCTGATATATTATATATATACATTAATCATATCAGATCTTTCGTTTTCATACAATCTAAGTTTTCTCCAGAAAGAAATCTATCGTCTTTACTCTTTCTAAATTGTTTATTCAGACGCGCGGATATTTTGTCGTTTATGCAATACATCTCTGATTTGATTAGGAGAGAAATCGAAGGACTATTTGAATGCGATCGCGATTCAGCTCAGCGCGTGCTTGACCTCGGGTTCTATGTGAGCTTTTTTTTTTGGGCGTATTTTGATCTATGTTGATGAGTTTTGTTGTTCTTATGGTGAATCGATGCACGTCTAGCTTTTGTGTGTTCCTGCAATGTGTTGGTGAAATTGTCGTCTGCTGTTTTACGAATGAATATCAGCTGAGATTGAGGTGGAATGTCGTTTACATTTTTCTTGGTGTCTTGATTAGTGATGGTTGATGTTTGGTGAATCATTGGAATTGGGATTTGTTTTGGAGGAGTATTTTGCGTCGATTTGATTTGTTGAATTGAGTAGGGGGAGTTTTTATTGAAATTCCCATGACTGTCTCGTTGTATATACCTGATCTGTTTTGTATGGGAAAAATATCTGCATTTTTGGCCTTTGGCTGTTGAACTAGATCTCATCGATTAACAGTAATTGAGATAATTGTCTCTCTATGTGAAGAGTTAGCAAATGATTTGTCATTGTGTTGTGGAAGTGGACAGACTAGTTAATGGTGCATGATAAATGTGGCAAACCTTTTTCCATTACTACTGAAGGTTATTTAGTTGTTCACTGCAACAAAGTTCTGATCGTTGCTTCATTAAACTACTCATGTTTTGTAAAATTTTCAGCTAGATGCGCGTGTAATAGCTATCCCTTTACATGCGATTTAACTGGCATGGTGAATCTCACTCTTGTATGAGCTAACATAGCATTGTGGTGCCAAACCACCATTATTTATGTTTCATCCTCCTCGGTAATTTTGCATCATCTGCATGATTTAAATCATCTTTTTGATAGTGATACTATTTTTTAATTGATGCAGTTGCTAAGATTATATTGTCTGGAACCACGCACCTCAAACTATTTGCATCAAATCCTTTTTTTCTAGCTTCCTCCTTCTTAATCTGCCAGAATGTCAGGTGCGTAGCTTATATTGCAATTTAATGGTAAGGCCATATTCAAGTTTTTCGGAGGATCACTTTAAATGTGAATGATTGGACTCCTGTATCCGTAATACCTTTCCTTGGTATGCTAGGCCTAGAAGGAGAGGAGGTCTATGATGAAACAAAGGTAAGAAAATCAGATTATGAAAACTCAGAAGACGACAGAAGGAGACCTAGAATTGGGGTTTTGAAGAAGGCATTAAATGCGTCAAACAAGTTCACACATTCTATGAAAAAAAGAGGGAAAAGGAAGGTAGATTTCAGAGTCCCTTGCATTTCCATTGAGGATGTGCGTGATGAAAAGGAGGAGATGGCTGTCTGTGAACTGCGTCAAAAGCTCCTCGAGAGGGATTTACTGCCAGCTAGGCATGATGATTACCATACATTACTGAGGTGAGCGTATTTCTCATTTTTCTTTGATGAATTTTCCTTCCTTAACCACCATCTATATTCCAAATCCAAAATTTTCTCAAGCTTGCATTAATGATATGTGTGAATAGATTTTTGAAAGCAAGAGATTTCAACATTGACAAGACTATTGAGATGTGGGAAGAAATGCTAAATTGGAGAAAGGAGTTTGGAGCAGACACCATTTTGGAGGTATCTGAAAAGACATGATGCATTCTTGAATTTTTCTCGGAGAATATTTACCTATTCGTTTCTTCTGGCAATGCAAATGTGTTCTCTCTCTCATTATGCTGGAGTGCTGGGTGGCGAAGGATTTACAATTACAACTATGTCAAGAAGCAGACATTAACCTATTGTTGATTTCAGGACTTTGAATTCGAGGAGCTGGAAGAAGTATTGCAGTATTATCCTCAAGGATACCATGGTGTTGATAGAGAAGGCAGACCTGTTTACATTGAAAGGCTTGGGAAAGCGCATCCGAGTAAGCTGATGACTATTACTACTGTTGAGAGATACATCAGATATCATGTCCGGGAGTTTGAAAGGGCTCTCCATGAGAAGTTTCCAGCCTGTTCCATTGCTGCGAAAAGACGAATTTGTTCAACGACCACAATTCTAGATGTACAGGGCCTGGTCAGTTGATAACTAGCAATATTTTTTTGATTGATGTGTCCTATGTCAAGGTCCACTTCGCATTTCTGTTTGTAATCTCCATGCCAAAAAGAAAAATAGTGGTCCTCTCTTCGAAAAGAAATGACTTCCGACTCGCCTTATTTGTTATCTAAAATTTTTGCAGGGAATTAAGAATTTTACGAGAACTGCTACTAGTCTGGTAGCAGCCATGGCAAAGATTGACAGTAGTTACTATCCTGAGGTGCGCCCTTTTTAGTAATCTTTAGTCAGACCTTATCTTCCAAATACATTTATAGCTTATGGCTCATTTCAGAGTCATTACATTCTTTCTAATTAGTTCAAGCTATATTCAGACGCTTCATTGCATGCACGTTGTCAATGCTTCGCCTGCCTTCAAGAAGGTGCTTTGGCCTGCCGCACAAAAGTTTATGGATCCAAAGACTATTGCCAAAGTTCATGTATGGAATATATGATTTCTCCATATGTTGTCCTGTGTTATATTCAAGTTGCTTCAACTGATCCCCTCATGCACACCGTGCTTTACAGGTTTATGACCCAAAATCGTTGGGTAAACTTCAGGAAGTCGTCGACCCAAGGTTTGCCGTTCACTTTCATATTATTTCATACCAGGTGTGTGTTTTATTGGATTGATATGCCATCTAAGAGCTACTTTCTATTTGTAGCCAATTGCCTGACTTTTTGGGTGGAGCATGCTCTTGTAACGTTGAGGGAGGTTGTTTGAGATCCAATAAGGGCCCATGGAATGATCCTGAAATAATGAAGGTGCGTAATTGATGTGGTACATAACTAACAACATCACCAGAGGTTAAAAATGTCCTGACTATCTCGTCCATATATTTGTAGCTCGTCTATAATTCCGATGCAACTCTCATGAGGCGGACCTCCACAAACCCCAATGACCAGTATGAGATCGATCCATATATTCAAATCTCATCGCCGACAACAGTGGCAAGTTAAATATATATATATATATATATATATATATATATATATTTCTACTGTAATCTGAAAGCCGTAATATCTTAAACGTTTTCATTATCCTATGACAGGGGAGATACGATGATACATGTTTAGCTGAATCAGGGTACGGCGTCGATGAGCCTTCTCCATCGGGACAAAATGGTGAGAGGACTTCACGCGTAACCCCTGGTACTGATGAGGTATGCTTGGTAATGTTAAATCACTTCACAGGTTATGTATAACCGAATCCAGCCATCCGATTTATACACATGGCGTAAAAAATGGCTCTTGTTGTTTTAGATATTATGTTATGTGTTCTACCCCCACTCCACCCTATATTAACTCGAACAGATTTCAAATACACTCGCAACTGCTCATGCTCGTGGCTGGCTATGTGGACACACACACACACACACATACACTGTGATGATGTGTATATGTTTGAAAAGATGGTTACTTGTGATGACTGGCTTTTTCAGGTAAGTGCTCCTGATCATTGTATATACTACAGTTGCGATGAAAATTTTGGCGCAGCTAATAGTGATAGTGAAGATGAGCAAGAAGTGGAAAGTGGGGCTATAAGTGCCAACGATGTAGGAAGTTCAAATGGTGGGCTGGGATCAACTTTAGAAGGTCTTTTCCTTCTTTCTTTCTTTCTTTTTTTTTTTTTTTAACATAAATCACCCTGCCACTGTCTTGTCACTGTCTCTTCTTTTGTCTGCATCTATCGTCAATTAGCCGAAAAAATACCTATTGTCAAACAATATTTACATCGGCATTAGCCAAAAATTGTGATTGTCTTACTTTTTTTAGTGCCTAATTTATTCTTTTAACATTTCACGTCCAGGTAGACAGGTTCTACATTGGTTGAGCATCCTCCAAGGAAAAATTATCAAGGGAAGTTTCCAGTATATGGCAAAAACAATGTCATCTGTTTTCGTCAAGCTTGCAGCCGCTTTAGTCCGAAATCCACCCACTCGATACTTTAGAACACAGACCAATAATTACCCATCCAATGCATTCGAACACGAAGCAGCAGAATCAGATAGAAGATCACCATTTGGTACAGAAACAGCCAATGAAGGGAATAATGGGACACTGCTTCCATTTGTTGAACAACGTGTTCAAAGGTTAGAGAATTTATTCGAAGAACTCAGCAAGAAACGTGCCGAGATTCCATCAGAGAAAGAGCAGCTACTCAACGGATCTCTCGACAGGATCAGGTCCGTCGAGTTCGACCTCGAAAAGACAAAAAGGGTACTACTACTTACAGATTTATACTATCATTCTCACCGTAATGAACATCGATATAATTATTTAGGGCAGACGTAAGTTGTCCGCCTGTGTCCATGTTTTCAGGCATTGCATTCCACGGTGATGAAACAACACGAGATTACTCAGCTGCTAGAGGACATGCGGGAATCCAAATTTCATGTAAGTTTATTATATATTAATTTTTTTCTTCAAATCCCATCTTATTTCTTTTGTGCCCTCCCCTCCTCGTATAAGGATATCGACATTTATCGATTTTTCTCTTACAGCGACGGAGGTTGTTCTGCTGATGTTGAAGGGGGGAGAATCTTGGATGAGTCTGAGAATTTGCTTCAGAATTTCCAAGCATTGAGTTGAGGTTGTGCAGCAACTAAGAGTAGAGAAGCCCTTGTCATGGTTTCCACTTCACTGTCACAACGAGGAATGCAATATAATAGCAAAGCGTTGGGTTGGGTGTAATTAATTACTTGTAAATGAGGATAAATCTTCAAATTTTGTTTTTATTTATTATTATTACAAAGTACAATTAGCGAGCTATTAATCAACCCAGATTTATCATGAGTTTCTGGAGCAATTATTATGATATTTTCTATAAATTATTTTGAATAAAAAAAAATATATGGGCCCTGTCCTTATGATGAAAACGAACAAAATTAAATACAGTGGTTTGACATAAGGTTAAATAGTAAATAATAGTAAACACGTTTGTTTTTATGGGACTTTGAACCCGACGTGAATCGAACACGCAACCTTCTGATCTGGAGTCAGACGCGCTACCATTGCGCCACGGATCCCATTGGTAATAAGTTTAGAAGCTTATATTTAATCAATGAAAATATCACAAAAGCTATAATAAATTAAAATCTCAGATATATTCAAATCATTATAAATATATCCTATATTATGAAGATTCAACGGAAAGCATGCTACATGGACATAAAAGCTATAAATTTTCTTTTACTAATGGTGACTCCATGCAAAAATGAAAATATGATGCAACTTTGCATGTGTTATATATATATATATATATATATATATATATATATAAAGGATCGTGTAGAAAACCCAGAAAAAAAATACACACAGAACTTAGGTTCTGAATATACAATCAAGAAAGACAAGACATCAAGCTTCTAGACAAGAAAAGGAAAGACCAACTGATATTTTCGAGCTAAGTGGGAACAACATCCTCATAGCTCTGCGATTTCAATAAGAAAAGGCCAACGATGAAAACTAATAGCACCATCTGTAGTAAAAAGTATGAAGCGTTTCTGCAGATTTTCTTATGTAGCTTTGAAGATTCTTCAGCACTAGCTAGCTCTTCACATGCCTTTTCAAACTCCTCAGCCTTGCTTTTAAGCGCCACCGCCTTGTTTTTGGTATCTGCGAGTTTTTCTGTGATTTGTGTTTCCGCTGAAGCGAGAGCATCTGCCCGCAGGTCTCTCACCATGCCTGATATTGTCAAGAAATCGACGTCTGCCTCTATTTTGTTCTTCAAGAGCAGTTCGATTTCCTCTTCCACATCTTGGTTCTCAGAAAATCTCTTGGAGCTAGTTTCTTGCACATTTTGCTCATCAGCTGCAGCTTCTCTATGAATGTCCAAAACTGAATCTTCAATTTGTTTCCTAATCTCGCGAAACTTACGAACCTCTGCAAACATATGTTTAATATATCAGGGAAGGGTATTAGGAAAGGAAAGAAGTTACAAACTTTAAGACAACATAAATTTCAACTAACTCGGTAGTAATGCCTCCCAATTTTCACAAAAGGTGCAAGCTAATTAAAGTGTGAAAAGATTATAGGATGGAATTTATGATTTAGTTCGATTCTGGCCTCACGAACGGGGCAATCAAAAAATTTCAGCATTTATTAATCAAGAATGACAGACTAGATACAGAAAGTAGAAGCAAATCCAGCGGTGAATGAAATGTCGACCAACCTTTTTCTAGCGATTCTTGTGCATATTGGAGCGAATCGATAGCATCCACCAGAGGCTCCTTATCAACGGAGAAATCGTTAACCTCCTTTCTATCTACTTTAACTTCCAGAGATGAATCGGCAACAACATAAGGAGATATGTTTTCATATCCTTCTCCACCATTCCTTTCTTTATAATCACCTTGGTCATAATAATTTTCCTTAACTTCGGTATCATTTTCTCCATCACAATCAAGATGCTTCTCACCTCCCATTCCATTATTCATGGAAGATGCTTCAGGCATAAACACAAAGTTCGAGCTGCAAGAGTCAGATTCCAAGCTCGAAACAGATGTTTCCTTCAAAATCTCCATCAAACCTTCTTTAGGTTTCTTTATTGCCCCAACCCCAACTTTCCCCTGCTGACCATGATGAGCCGAATGAGTCAAGTTCTTCCCACTTAAACTCTTCAACCTGTTCTTTTCATGAAGAAATCCTACCACCACAGGCTTATCGTATTTCAGTGGTTGCCCACTAGCTGCCGTAGAGGACTTGCTACTCCGATCCTCACTGTTATCTGAATCTGTTCCAGCGCCAAACAACGCCTCTGGGCCCAAGATAGGTTCCCCAGACAAAGAAAACCCTTCCAAGCTCTTGACCATAGCATTCGTCGATGAAACAGAATTCTCACTACTTTCTTTTTCCACATAAACCTGCACACGCTTACTCGGATTCACTCCTGAATTTGATCGGTCTTCCCTTATAAACTGGCTAGCATCAAAATTACCACTACCACCGCTTGATTTAGCAGCATTTCTGTCGATTCTCTTCCATTTCCTCAAACCATATCCCTTCCTAGTTACAGCAGGCGAAGGCGAAGCCGCGGAATTCGAAATCCCCGGCGACGAATTTCCCGATCCCAAAACTGAATTTCCTTCTCCCTTTTCATCTCCATCACCGTGGTTACTGTTTTGCACATCATAAGACCCATTATTGTGAACCTCAGCTTCACCATACAATCCATGATGTTCCGATGATCGATCACTTCTCACCCCGTCGTAATCAGTTCCAACCGATCCATCCACCACACTCCCACTTTTCAAATCCATAAATCGCAACAAATCTATCGAACCACAAAATTCGGATAACCCCCCAAGTTCAACGAAATCACAATCAATAGCAGAAACTCACCATGATTTCAGCTCAAGCGATCTTCAAACAAGCTGAATCACTCAAACGGATAACCAAATCTCTCTCAGATCAAACCCAACTCCATATCTAACAGCGCACGATAGAGGAAGAGAAAGAAAAAAATAGCTACAAGCAAGAGACTAATACAATTCAATCATCTACAGCGCCAATAGTACCTCTGCAGCAAGGGCTCCATCAATCACCAGGGATCGAAAACACAAGTTTGACGGGGGCCTAGCCAAACAAATGGGGGGTGGGGGCACGATTCTGTGCAAAACTGTTTGCTAAGACCGCGTTTGTTTGATCGGATTAGAAGATTCAAGAATTTTCCTCCACCGCGTTGTGACGTGTTTGGTTAGCGATGGATCTGAATTACTGAATTACCTATTCCACCCCTCTCATAGAGAAACGTTACCGCGCTTTTACTTGCAATAGGTGGATACTAGTAAGCGTATTTTCGGATTTAAAAATATAAGGTAAAAGCAACCAAACACGCCATACCATAATGTGCCCATATATTATTATTTATATATAATATAAAACAACAATAATTGAAAAAAATAAGCAGTGTGTGTGATGAGATTAAAGATTTGTAGGGTCATGGGAGACAAACAAGTGTGTGTTGTTCAGTGATCTATCTGTAACACACATGACTCAACTCACTACCTACGTTTTTAATTCTTTTTATTTCATTATTTATAATTTAATAAAATTAAAATTGGGCTAAGAGCCTAGACAACTCATTTTTTGGACTCGAACTCGAATTCTTTCATTTAAGTTCGAACTCGAACTTCAGTAGCTTTAATCGAGCTCGAATTCGAAGCTGAAAAAGAGCTCGAGGAGCTCAAAATTAAAAAAAAAATTACAAACCAGCTCATCGAGCTTGCGAGCCGGCTCGGCTCATCTTTTACCCCTATATTAGAATATCAATGTCGCAAATAATAGGTCTGAGTGATAGACCTTTTGATATTTTCAGGTCAATTGTTTGATTTTATTGTGACTCCTTGATTATTGTAGTCTATGTAGACTAAGCACAATAAATTTACATCAAGAAAATTAGTCATGCTGGACGTCTGAATTATTTATAGCCAACAATGAGATTCGGATTAGACGATGATGTTACGTCATTCCTTCTAATATCTTGAGGTCAAGGGTTTGATCCCACTTTGACTTCTCGATTATCGTAGTCTGTGTGGACTAAACACGAGCACGATACGCATATATCAAGAGAATTAGTACTGCTCGACGTCCAATCGTGTCATAGTCGGCAATAAGGTTCAAATTAGACGATGATGTTCCAGAGATAGGTCAAGTGATCATTCTCCTTCTAGAACCCACTTTAACTCATTGATTATTGTAGTATACGCGGATTACACGGTACACACGGGCCAGTGAGATTAGTCTTGTTGAAGTATGAATCGTATCATAGTTGACAATGAAGTTCAGATTAGACGATGATGTTCCAGATATATGTCAAGTGGTCATTCCTTCTATATCTCGAGGTCAGTTGTTCGATCCCACTTTGACTCCTTGAATATTGGAGTTTATGTTGATTTGACACGGTACACAATGGGCCACTGAGATTAGTCATGTTAGAAGCCGATGTAGTATCATAGCCGATACTGAGATTCATGTTTGCTTCGTATTGAACTTAGTATCAGTGCGAGATTATGGGTAAAAGAAAAAAAGGAAAAACATTGGGCTATTGCCCATATTTGGTCTAGGCCCACGAAGGCCTATGCTTAGTAACTACACTAAATTCATTTATTCTCAATAAAGTACATTAGAATCAAACGTAGTAGCATAGGATTTCAATCATTTTCTTGATTATATCATGTCTAGTAATAGGAGTTTTATAGATATTCAATTCAATCGTTACGTCTATTTAATTATCGAGTAGGTTTTTAAGAAACAATTACGATATCATTATGCTCGATTGCATTATGGAGTATTAATTATTGTTTGTCTAGAAATAAATGAATCAACAATAGTTATATTTGATTCTTATATAAGAATAATTAAATAAATTTGTGCTTTACGTTCTTAATTATATACGTAGGCAATGAGAAGGTTGCCATCAAATTGACAGCTCATGACATTTCACTATCATTTAAAAAATATCCAAAGTCATTAAGAAAATAAATGTAATAAGACATAAAAAAATTTAAAATTTAAAAATATAGATAAAGTTCATCGAATTCCATCATTTAGAAAACTGAGCTGTGCAATGTCTTCGAGCCACATGCACCCCAGGTTGACCGTACCGAAATTGCACCCCAAAAGAATAAAATATTAATCTTATATAAAAAATATTAAAAAATTTATGAATATATACTAATGATGAAGCTGATATATAAGTTTTTAAATGAAAGTTTTGGAGGGGAAATTAAATAATTGAGATAATAATTATTATGTTTCCCTATGTATAAGTTTTAAAACTGGAGACCAGTTTTAAAATTTGGATTCAATACTTAACTAATATAAACATGAAATTTTTAAATTCAAAACTTTACTATTTTTTTATTTGTTTTTTTTTATTCGAAGCCAATTATTAAAAATGAGGTCACAGTATCAGTTGGACTGGTCTTGGTCCAATTTCCAGAGCAAAATAGAGTCACAAATATGTCAGATATTATTTCAGCTTACAGATATTATTGAAAAAGGTTAAACAAAATTGCATTTTTCACTTACCATATTATCAAAATATTTATTTCTTTTTTGTAAAGATTTAAAAACTCTTACAACTATTGCCAATAACAAGGGACAACAAGGTTTTTGTTCATGTTCCCTTGCTCCAATGTTTTCTTTATTCTATAAACTAAGCAATTGAGAAAACATAATTATTTATTAATTTCATTAGATGACTAATTAATCATCCATGTTAAGAACTATCCTCCAACACATGAAACAAAAAGCACAGCGCCCTAACCCCAAGACAGAGAGAGAGAGAGAGAGGTAATAACCTCAACTCAATAGAATATTTACACCATTTATTACACTCTGCAGCTCCTTTTTATAACGCTTTTAACCTCAATATTTTAAGTTCAAAAGATCATAGATCCAACCCATTCTCTAGATTCTCCTCCAATCTTTACATCTTGTCCATGACAGAGAGAGAGAGAATGTGAACGAGAGAGAGATTGAGAGAGAGAGAAGAGTGTGTGTAATAATCTTTCAGGAAGTAACAAGAAAGGAGAATCACTTTAAAAAAATCCAGGTAAAAGTGGACCATATTCAGCCTAAAAGTGCTGTTCAATCAATGATGGCTTTCTGTCTTAATTACAGTGATGAAAACTATGTTTAAGAAGATGAAAAGAAAGCAAAATTGTGGCTTTTATGTTCAAGAATGGAGTTCTCTGCAATAGATTATTAGCTGCTTGTTTTCTTGCACTAATTGGTCTGATTTTGCTTCCTTTGAGCAGTAAAAGTTCTGAAGAAGGCTTTTGACTTCTGAACTGTGGAGAGACAGATGAGGCCCACAACACATGAGAAGTTTGATTCACTCTGATCTCATCTCAATCCTTCTTTTTACAACAAGTCCTTGTTTTTTTTATACTGTTGCATTCAAGAAACTGAATCTGACAGCTTATTACATCAGAGTAAGAATTCAGCACAAAGCTTTCTGGGATTATTTACACTTCTTCATCTGCTGTAAGAACGAAAGCCCAGCTCCTGATTATCAAGAAAATGGACTGTGAAGTAGGAAAAGAAGCCTCAGCCATTGATTCAAAGTCCCTTACCATCAAGATATCATCTTCTTCAGCCAACAGTGGTGGCCAGAAGGCTCAGACCGAGCAAGTTCTTGCAAACATTGTAACCTCGGCGGCAGCCAAGACTTCATACGCCAACTCATCATCATCGTCTCCTTACAACTCTCCGCTGATCTCACCTCCGTCGTCGGCATTCGTCTCAGCGCTGCAGTCGCCGTACATCTCTCCTAGAGCCAACATCATCGCCGCCAAAGACAGTCAAGACCCTAACAGTGCCAACGAAGACAGCAGCCCAACGCCAGCTACAACCTTGACCCACCCTTCTCCGCCCGTTTCTTACTGCGGGTCGGCGTCCGACGACCTCCCGAGCACTTCTTACACGCCGCCGCCGGAGCGAGACAGCGACGGCTGCTCAAAGGGTACGAAGATCAAGATTGTGACATGCGTCCCAGTTTCAGGACAAGAAGCCGGGCCGAGGATATCTTTCTCTTTCCCAATTCCGAGGATTTCATTCGCTAAAAGCTCCGTTCAGTCTCCTTCTTCGAACGCTAAGCTGAGGAGCTGCGACGTCTACATTGGCTTCCACGGCCAAAATCCCAACTTGATGAGGTTCTGCAAGTGGCTCAAGTCAGAGCTTGAGGTTCAAGGCATCGCCTGCTTCGTCGCGGACAGAGCTAAGTATTCAGACAGCCAAAGCCATGTAATAGCCGACAGAGTCATATGCTCCGTGAGCTTCGGCGTCGTAGTGGTGACAAGCTATTGGCTTTGCAGCCATACAACCTTGGAGGAGATCAGATTCTTCGCCCAGAAGAAGAATCTCATTCCTCTGTTCTTCGACACTGATGCCAACGAGGTTTCGAGCCAGTTCAATCCTCATGGCGATAACAAAGAATGTAAGGAAGCATTGGATGGGCTGATGAGGTGTGATGAGCACAAGTTAGAAGCTAATGATGGTAGTAACTGGCGAAGCTGCATATCGAAAGCTGCCTTCGTACTGAGGTCGAAGCTCGGGAGGATGAGCGTGGCTGAGAAAGAAGTCGACGTAAACGATGAGATCCCATTTCCGAGGAACAAGCACTTTGTAGGCAGAGACAGAGAGATTTCAGACATCGAAGCTTCATTCTTCGGCAGCGGGGATTACTCCGAGGCTCAAGAATGCGTCGGGCCTAAAGTTAAAGACGGGACTGCCGAGCCTTACGAGGGTTCAGCCGACGGAGAAACCGAAGGCAATCGACTTACGGCCGGTAAATACATAAACTTAGACGTCAGTAGGTGTAAAGAACCGAAGCTAGAGGCATGGGTCGAGCCGCCGATGGCTAGTAGCAGAGCGGCTTCTCTAAAGAGGCCCAAGTATAAAAAGTCGAAAAGCGCCAAGTACAAGGGCCTCGGAAGCAGCAGCATTGTGTGCATAAATGGATCGCCGGGCGTGGGCAAAACGGAGCTAGCTTTGGAATTCGCCTACCGTTACTCTCAGAGGTATAAGATGGTTTTGTGGGTCGGTGGCGAGGCTCGGTATTTAAGACAGAACATACTGAACCTATCGGTCAACCTGGGATTGGACGTGAGCGCCGACGATGAGACAGAAAGGGGAAGGATAAGGGCGTTCGACGAGCAAGAATCCGAAGCTTTCAGGCGGGTCAAAAGGGAGCTCTTCAGAGACATGCCGTACTTGCTCATCATCGATGGCCTCGAGGCCGAGAGAGATTGGTGGGAAGGTAAAGACTTGCACGATCTCATCCCGAGGAACACGGGCGGAACTCATGTAATAATCACGACGAGGCTCAGTAAAGTCATGAACTACGACGCCGTGCGCCTCCAGGCGCTGCCGTCGATCGATGCGATGACGCTGATCAGAGGAAGGCGTAATAAAGATTACCCCGCTTCAGAGCTTGAGATCCTCGCAAAGTTCGACGAGAAACTAGGAAGATCAAGCTTCGGTTTATGGGTCGTGGGCTGTCTGCTTTCCGAGCTGTCGATCACACCGTCCGCCCTAATCGAGGCGGTGAACCAAATCCACGTCGACGAAACGGGTCGACCCGGCGGTCCGAGCGGCGCGGATCAGCAGTTTTGTAGGACGAGCCCTTTTCTGATGAAGGTGCTGACCTTCTGCGCCTATATACTCGAACAAAAGAAGAACCCCTTAGCCTTGAGGTCGCTGCAAGTCGGCGCGTGGCTCGCGCCGTCGCCCGTGTCGGCCGATCTGCTAGCCGAAGCGGCTAAAAACGTGCCCCTGGCTCGAAACAAGCTCAGCAAATGGGCAAAGTGCCTGAAGCTCGTCGCCTTCTCTCGATGCTTCTTCGTGGCGAATCAGCCGTGGAAGAGCGACGAAGAGGAGTCGGCCCTCCTATTGGTCAAACTAGGCCTAGCCCGGCGAGCCAACAACAGCAGGCAATCCGCGCCGCCGCACATTCAGTTCCACCCCATAACGCAGGCGTTCTCGAAATGGAAGTACGGAGACTTCGCCTCGAGGGCGATGGTTCAAGGCGTGGCGGTAAGAAAGCAAGCGAACCCCCCACCGTCCGATTCGGACCACCACCACCACCACCACCTCTGGGCCTCGGCCTTCCTCGTCTTCGGTTTCAAAACCGAGCCGCCGGCGGTGCAGCTCAGGGCGGCCGAGATGGTGACGTTCGTCAGACGGACGGCGATCCCGCTGGCCCTACAGGCGTTCTCGGCCTTCTCGAGGTGCAGCTCGGCCCTCGAGCTGCTGAAGGTGTGCACCGACGCGCTCGAGGAGGTCGAGAAGTCGTTCGTGTCTCATATTCAGGAGATCAGCCGGGGTGGTTCTCTGTGCTGGAAGAGGCCGGCCGTCGTTCGCTGCGACGAGGGCGGCGGCGGCGGCGATGGGAGGAGGTCGGTGGACGAATACGTATGGCAGGAGGTGACTTTGCTTAAGGCGACGCTGCTAGAGACGAGGGCTAGGCTGATGGTGAGGGGCGGGATGTTCGACATGGGGGAAGAGCTGTGTAGGACTTGCGTTAGTATTAGGACGGTTATGCTTGGGCATTGCCATGCTCAGACCTTGGCTGCCCAAGAGACGTTGGCCAAGCTAGTGAGGATGAGGAGTAAGATATGATAAAAGAATTTTAATGTTCCTATGTTGTTTGTCTTTGTAATTGATGCCGGCCGGTCTAGTACTTACTGTCTTCATCTTTTCTTGACTCGATCTACGGTTTATGTTGACCGTTTGTTATGAATTTACGGCTCAAAAGGTGATATATATAAGGCATTGTTTGGTTGACAGGTTGAGATATTTTAAAGGTTAGTTTAAAGGATATTGATGTGTTTGGTTCATAGGTTTATATAAAGTATGAATTTATATATACCAAGTTTAAACATATGTATGAGGGTTTAAATAAATCCACCTCTCATATGGATTTATTTAAACACGTTAACTAAACACACATTTTATTTTATATCCACTAGTTAGTTTTATATAAACCTTACTAATTTAAACCCTTCTAAATATAAACCCACGAACCAAACGAGCCATAAGTGAGGTAAATTAACGACTAAAGAAGGCTCAATTAGTAGTCCATTTGCATTTAGCAATTGGGTTAATTAGTCGATTTGAAAAGAAAAAATGTATTTTGTTGAATTTTTTTTGTTTTCGGGTCTCGAAGCATATCCACTTAATCGGTTATGTGTTTATGCCACATACTATGAAGATGGGCTTAATCTTTAGGCTGCACTCAATCGGTTATGTACTTACGCCACATACTATGAGGATGAGCTTAATCTCTGGGCTGAGGTGTTAGCGTTAACAATGACAGTTAAGTTTTCTAGTGGATTTGAGTACCAGGAATTTTCTCGACCAAACTACTAAGGTCAAAACCTCAAGACTTTTGTGGGGTTTTTCATTTGAACGTGAATTATTCTTTATTCCATTGAATTTAGTGTAATATGTTTTGTGGGGATTTTTGCTTTTTTTTTTAATGATTTTGTTAGGATAGTGAACGACGAAACTAAAATTTTTAATTTAAAGAGTTGAAAATTATTTATACAAAAATATTAAAAAAAAAATCATCTCACGACAAAATCATCAAAAATCCATGTGACGAATGTCTATAGTGCGAATAACTTACACTATTTGCGTAATTTTTAAAATTTGCGAATAACGCATGCAAACAGCTTGCGCTATTAGTATAATTTTTAAAAGTTGCGAACAAACTTGCGTTCTTTCCGCAATTTTAAAAAATTGCGCCTCCCTAATACTTTTGTAGTCGACAATACATGTTATTTATTCAACGTCACGAGATAAATCTAAGAAGTCTTAAATATCCATAATTTGAATTTATATACATATGTCTTCATTAATTACAAAACCAAATTAATTATTGGATAATCTAAAAAAAAAAGAAAAAGAAAAGAAGAGAAGCGAAAACTCTGTAGAACTGTGGAGCTGTCCCGAAGGTGCAAGTGCATGGCATAGTTAGTTAAAAGACAACTTTGTATGATTTCATTAGTGCCACGTGGCAGATTCATAAATCTCAATACTTCCTAATTTCAAATGATAGTTACACTATATATAATCAATTATAATATAAATACACTATGATCTCTCGAAAGTTTCCAACTTAAAAAAAAAAAAAAGCATAGTAATAAGGAGAAACCCAAAAATGGCAAGTCCATTGAGCTTAAAGCCGACAGTTAATGGAAAGTCAACGGTAAGAGGATTATTACCTTCTTCACTTGCAATGGCAAAGACCCGCCGGAGAGTTGAGGCCTCCGGCGGCAAGAAGATTAAGACGGACAAACCTTACGGTATTATTATTATTATTATTATTATTATTATTATTATTATTATTATTATTATTATTATTATTATTTTATATTATATCTTTCTTAATATCTTAAAACGTTCTTCTTCAACTGCTGCCTTACAAATGATGGTTTAGGGATCAATGGAGGGCTGAGCTTGAAGGATGGCGTTGATGCTTCTGGAAGGAAGGGCAAGGTAAGGCCTACTTACAAAAATACAATTTTTTTTTTATTTTTTTTTATTTGAAGTTTATATAAGAAATGGCTGATAATATAAATGTACGCCGTGTATATATGATCAGGGAAAAGGTGTCTATCAGTTTGTTGACAAATACGATACGGTGCCAATGTCGATGGATACAGGTTTATTTTATTTATTTATTTATTTTTATCTATACCCTTGACAATATATAAACATACATATATAATTAACAATCATTATCTATAAATACATATATTGATTAATAATAATAATAATAGTCCTATCTACAACGAGGAGGAGTGGTCTCCAAGTGGCGATGTATATACGGGAGGTACGACTGGCTTGGCTATCTGGGCTGTGACTCTTGCTGGAATTCTAGCTGGTGGGGCCCTCCTTGTCTACAACACAAGCGCTTTGGCACAATAATAACAAAATAAATATATTATTATTATTTAAATTTGTACTTAATATCATCAATGTATGTATGTATGTATGTATGTATGTATTTTAGACAAGACTTTTACGGACAATAATTAATGAATTTTGTTGGTGTGTACTGTTTTCGGTTTGAGACTTGAGAGTATATACATGCTGACCAAATATTGCAAGGCCCATAACTGGCCCGATTTATACGGCCCATCAATAGACGATTGGGCCTAGCTTAGGGTTCCCTTCCCACGTATAAAAACAGCTGACGCCATCCATTTCCTTTCACAAGCTCAGTGACAGACTGACAGTAGTAATCCGACAGAATTTCTCAGCTGCGAAGGAAGATATGAGGGCCAAGGTTAGTCTCTTATGTCGGCGGCGTATGATAATTAGAGAACGCTCTCTGTTGTTTTCCGTACCTTTTTCAGCTGCTGAATCTATCTAACAACGTCGTTACTTGTCATTTTTTACGTTTTTTTTTTCTCATTTCGAATTCGATTGTGGTGTTAATACTACACATTCGATTTCGATTTTTGATTTTTGTTTTTTTTTTAAATCTTAATTGTCTGCAGTGGAAGAAGAAGCGCATGAGGAGGTTGAAGAGGAAGAGAAGAAAGATGAGGCAAAGGTCAAAGTAGAAGAGAGCACTTCTGCTATTTCTTCAATGTTCTGAACAATTATTTGTCTTGGTTGGCTTTATTATTTTTTATCTGTGTTTTCTTCTATAATCTTATTAATAATTCAGACAACACTACTCCAATGATGATTTTCATAACTGCAATGAATGAATACATACATCAAATCAAATGGCCATCTTTTAAAATCAAGGATTGGAATATAGAATTAGAGAGCAACATTACAATTCAATACATGTTTATTTATTATTTGACATACATATAAAGAGTCATACGATACATGATATCATCCCCTATAAATATTCAGGGGTCGGATTTTGCTCATAACAGAGGAAATCCCAAATAAGCTCATAACAGTAATAATAGACAAACTGCAATGCAAAGCACATCTTAAGTTCCTCAACGCAAAAGCAAAAAAGAAAAAAGAAAAAGAAAAGAAAACCATAAACAAACTTGAACTTGACCCTAGAGTGAAATTCATGGCTACCTGTTCTTTTTTTCCCAAGTCCCTTTCGAATGATTGTCGACATGAAACGCCAACAAAGATCATCCCAAACTCACCAACGACGAAATTTTACGAATTTTCACATTCTCAAGAATTGCCACTCATTGCGGCGCTCTGACTACCACTAGGCATGGACCTCTGTGCGAATTCCAGCAGTATCTGCTTCTGCTGCTCGTTTGTATGAGGGAGGCTCGCACGCAACAGCTCGACGGGCATTTCTCTGGCGATGGCTTTGGACATATCAGAACCCACTCCGTTCGGGTCCAGCGAGCTCTGAGCAAGGAAATATTGGACCACCGAGTCGTACTTGTTGAAACAGTACTTTGTGAGCAGGCCAAAGAATGCATCAAAGGAAGCTTGCCAAAATGCACGGTTCGCGGGGCTACAGTTGCTAGTAGCAGCGCGAGAATCTGTCAATATCTCAGTTGCCCTCTCAAGCACGGATCTAAGTATGACAGAGGCACCATCTCCGTAAGAACTGCCGATTGGGCGCAGTGGTGGTTGCTCACTCGAACATACGACTGATGCAAGACAAGCTGCTAATGATTTAAGATCCATGTGACTGACGCAAGAAGATACGGTTTCAGCCAAGTTTATGGTTGTTGAACATACTCCGGGATCAGACAAGATGGTGCCGAACAAGAACCTTAAGTTGCGGAAGATAGCCATAGATACAACCAAACTGAGCTCTCCCGGAGAAAGAAGCCGAAGGTACTTGAGAAGTAGTTTCTTGCCCTTGGGGAGAGAAACGATCCTCACGAATACAAAATCATCTTTGGGAGCTAAGTTGACGGTGTGCCCACTAATCCCCAACGGGTCCACAAGTTGTAAAGATGAGGCTAAACCTTCTAGAAGGACCTGTCTCTTTTGCCTCAGCTCGGCCCCACCATCGGGAAGCTGATTAAAATGTAAGAACCTATCAATGTCCTCGATGTCAAGCAGGAGGCAAAGGCCATCCTCGATGGCAACCCTAGCTGCAAGCATAGGCTCTTGTTCCAAGGGCTTCTCAGAAAGTTTTGGTTCGATGGAGGCGCTTGCAGACGAATTTGTTGAGTCAACTTCGAGAAGTGGTCTGGGCCTGCGTATTGATGAAAAAGAAACCCTACCAAGAGCATCCACCTGAAGAAAAGCATGAGGTTCATTGCTAGTACGAGGCTTGGAGAAACTATCCCTTAGGTTAACCGGGCAGAAGTGATGTCTCAGCTTAGCACCAGCGGATCTTCTTGCAAGGCAAGCCTGATGGTAATAATCTTCAGCATAAGGATCGTTGGTGTGAGTAGCAGCGAGCTGCATGCGAACTATATTCTCAATCTCATTGGCAGTCATGTACTTGGATTTATATCTCAGCAACCCACAGTCACCCCTCAGGCCACCGAAATCAGAATGCTGAAACGGACGGCGCATGATTCCGGGCCTGCTTCTCATCATTGAGATAGCAGCTCTTGGGTCTCTTGAATCTGGAAAATCAAGCATTTCAATATTACTCATCATAGGTGGAGAATTATGGGGGCCTAACATTCGAGACGGAAATGCTCCCAAGTGACCGAAGGGTTGTTGACGATATTGATGTGGCATCCTAGTTTGTTGATGCTGAGATGCCATCTGTGGAGGCATAGGCCAGTTCTGATGAGACGATTGCTGGGGAGGACCGTTGTTTGGGACTCCCGCTCGGCTTCCAGAACCACTTTGATACATCCTTTGGTTTTGAAGTTGACTGTTGACAGGAGGACCATGATGAGGAGGCCACTGAGGGAAATTTCCACTAAACTGTGACCCGTGAGGCAGGGCTTTTAACTGAAGCTGAGGGTCTGAGAAAGGAGAAAGATTAGGGGAAGCAACTGCCATTTGGAGAACACCAGGCCGGTGTGGGATATTAGGACTGAGTGAGGCCTGAGGAGATATGCCACCACCAGGGGGAGGATAAAAAGTTGAAGACGATGGTTTTGGAATGAGGATTGGTTCGCTTGAATGTTGATGTCGTTGGAATTGCTGTTGCATGGGGTGATGCTGTGGCTGCTGTTCGGGGTCGGAAGATGTCCTATGCAATGAGTTCGATTCCATTGCAAGAGCAGACGAGGAGGAATATGGATGCGACGACCAGTTTTTGCTCTCGTGGAAAGCGTCACTACCAAAAGTGCGTTGATCGACCCAGTTGGAGATATCAGGGTCTGTTGACCATTCAGCCGAAGATGAACCTGCATGATAGTTACAGATATGAGAATTAAGATTGCATTATAGTGACACAGCGTGTTTGACATGCAAACTTTATATCAATTAAAAAATGTGAACATAATAGCAGCATAGATTAGTTATTGGAACCGAGTCTCTTGGAAAACATCCTTATATAAAATAACCATAAGCACATAACTAGTTAAATTTGACATGAAACATACGTAGATAACCCAAGGTGTCACTAAAGAAGTCCTTCATTTTCAGATATAATCTACTACCAATGCTGATATGTCAATCCCTTATGTGAAATTGAAATGCCAGATATCTCAAAAGCGAGTCATTTGGGGAAAAAAAAGTACTACAGCATTTCTTTAAACTTTCAAAATTACAAAGGTATATATTAGTCTTTCCCAGGGCCAGAACTATATTTCTTCTATTAGATAGTAATTTACAGATTTAATTTATCAGCACACGTAAATCAAGAATGAATTCTAAATTAGCACGGCAATCATAAAGAAGAAACAGCAATGAATGATTGTAGCCACTCACTTTGCTTGGATCCCCAGTCTCCACTAACTCCTGCATTGCCCGGGCCACTGATAACTTTGTTCAACTGTACGAGAAAGAAGCACACAAACGCGAAGTGTGTGAAACACAGTGAATGTGAATCAGCTTTTGGTATTGGATAACGATGACAAATTATCCAGAAGAGATACTTGTAAGGTGTAGAAAAAAATTGGTCAACCCACAAGGTAATACGTAAGGCATGTACAACACGTGATGGCATACAATCAGAGTGTAACATAACACAGTTGCATGAATGTGAATCAAATGTTATGTATCACATAATGATTATAAATTATACAAAAAGACGGATATAAGCTATAGAAAACTACTGGCCACGCCGAAAGGTAACACATAACAGGTAGACACAAAACAATCAAAATAGTTTACATCTTCCAATTTAGTTAACCAGAAATCATGTCGATCTCATATTTAATACCAACTATCCAGAAACATATTTAAAGTTCCCATAAAAGGGTGGAAATAGCCCGACAAAAACAAAAAGAATAGACAAATTGACTAACAGACAGTCAGACACAGAATGCCATACCTTGGAAAACGTGTTACTGAGGTCGTCAATCGCAGATAGAGATCCAAAAGCATCTCCCTGCACAAAGAAAGAATCATGAATTTAATTTCCGTAAAGATTTTAAAATTCTGCAACACAATGATCATTAATTTACTTCATGCCACTTCACTGATAAAAACTTCGGATAACTTTTAACCTCAGCAGTGGACACACCAAAAAGATGTTAACAACACAACGGCCAACATAAGCACCCATTCGACGGCAGTTGTCGGCAAACTTTTAGAGAATTTTGACAGAATAAATTCAAAACTTGTTTTAAGAATAAAAGTGCAGCTTAAATGAGACTTGAGAATCTTGAGATATAGAAACTAACACAAGTCTCAACCTTCAGATGATTCCTACACAAACAATCTTGGAAATCTTTTTCCTAACTACCACATAAAAAGTCGCTTTATACATAAAAATAAATATTAGTTCATAAGGTGTCATAAACTACAAAAAGTAGAAGAAACATGAGCTTTTACTAGGTACACAAAATTAAAGGTTGCAAACATAGTGCATACACCATCACACAAGCCTTTCGATACAAACTCTCAGGCATGCAGGAGGAAATGGGGTGATGGGCATAAAAAGAATCTAAAGCTTCAGCACCAACCTCTTCTCTCTCTCGCTGATACTCTTCATCACCATATTCAAGAGGAGCAAGACAATCCTCTTCATCTTCTAATCCCCCGAGCTCAACTTCCTCACCAATGTCGTTACCAAAAAATGAATACTGTGAAGCATCAAACACCGCATTACCTGATTCATCAAGATAAACGAGCTATAAACAAGGAAAATTCCAAGTTATTCAACAGAAATTCCACATACATATTCAAGCTCTAATGAAAAACAGCAACAGTAAATTATAATGCATAATTAACCCCCACTATTTCCAAACACCGCCTTTCCAAGAAAATTAACCAACCAATATCAAACATGCAGTAAAATCTGCAAGGACAAACACGATTAAGGCATCAAGAAAATCGAACCCACGCAACGAGCACATTTTAAGCTCAACCATAATAGTAATGAAAAATTCACCAGCAGTGACTTAAACAACTTAGCAGATCTATCAGCATCCAAAATTCAAGCTTAAATAAACAAAATCCAGAATCAAAAGCCACAACAGACCTGTCGGATTCGCACCGAGTGGTTCCAGATCCCCAACTCCACCTCCGTAACCATCCATATCCAAGCTATTCCTTTCCAATACAACAATTTCAACCAAAAAAAGGTAAAAATCTCAACTTCAAAACCGACTATTCCTACCTTCACTAAAACGCTATGTTAATTTTCCTTAAAAGTCGATACTACTAGGAAATAAAAATTCAAACTACCAAAGCTAAAATCTAAGAACTTCCTAGGGTTTGTGACGAGAAAAGAAACGATCTCTATTACTTCAGAATAAATCGGCGATTAATAGATAGTTAACTTTTGATACGAAATTAGAAAAAAGAAAAAAAAAGGGAAAAAAGAAAAAAAAAACCATTTAATTTTTAGAACCCACTGTTTCTTTTATTTTAGGATAACGATCATATATTTTTGTTTTCTACTGTATTTAAAAAATAAAATTAGAAAACCCCTATATTGTGACGTACGTGTATGTCAAATTTTTAAATAATTAAATATATTTTAGGTGTATGAAGAGAGTTGATTGATTGGTGTGTCATTGTCATTAGGGATTGAGGTCGGTGGAATTTTTTAGGGACCCATGGCTTTGCAAAATAATAATTTGAGTAACAATGGCAATTATTATACAGAATATATAATTAATAATTACATATTTTTGAATTGTCCCAAATAATATGCGACGTCTTGACATTTTAAGGTGAGGCTAAGGATTATATCTCATTTGAACTTCTTTGACACAAACCAAGGGGAATTACTATATCACTAGGTCATTTTATAGGCAATAGTAGGCCTGTAAGTAAGCCGATTCGGCCATTTTTTGTACTCAAACTATTTTTATTGGGCCCGACTTCGAGCTCGAGGTCGAGCTTTCAGGCTCGATAACTTATAAAAGATTAAAAAATAGATAAAAAAAAAAAAAACTTACAAGCCTGCACTCACTAGTAAGCTTGAGCTCGACAGTTATGAGCACCAGCTCGATTTCACGAGCTCAGGCTGGTTTTCAATCGAGTCGGCTCATCGAGCTCATGAGCCGGCTCGGTTCATCTTTCACCCCAAGCGACGGTGAGGTTTAGATTCGATTCTTAACCCTAAGCTTATTCGGAGCATGAGAAACATGGCCCACATAGTTCAATTTTTAATGAGCTGATAGCTCTCAAAAGCCTAATGAATCATAGAAAGGCCCAAGGCCCAATTCCAAGCTATTAATTAACAATATTGAGAAACAGTGATGATATCTTTTGAAAGTAGACAATGAGCAAGGCTTTGATGAAACAATGAACTCATGTTAAAGAACAAACCAAGCGAGCTGCAGCAACGCAATTTGAAGAACACGGAAAACCCTGTCTGTGATCGCTGTGAAGATGCGAAGGTTGAAGCTTCATGTTTGGCTCGAGCACAAGGTAAAGAAATCGATCAAAACATTCATCAGAGAGCTGCACACTAACTGTTCGACGTTATCTCCGTGAGAAAGTCTCACAAATGCATAGGGGTATGATGCTGCTCTCGCGACTGCACAGGCATCACTGCTCGGATGTGCTTCGATATCTCAACGCATCAGAAAGTTACAGAAAGACGCAAACCATGCGCAAGTCAACGGCGGGCAGAAAACCGAAGAAGAAAATCTACCACCGAGAGCACGAACTTGACAGAGTCATGGAGCTTCAGAAGAAGCCATCGCTCGTCCTATGTCTGAAGTCCATTATTCAGTCCCAGAAAATGGGGTCCCTTCGCCTGAGGGATCTCGAAAAGGAAGTAGGGTTCGTTCAGAAGTGGAATTACATGGCCGTCATCGAGAAATACCCTTGCATCTTTCGGGTCGTCGGCGGGCAGTCCGAAAAGCTTCCACCTGTCGTAACACTGACTGAGAAGGCCCAAAAGATCGCATCTTTGGAATGCGGGGCCATGATGGAAATGGAGCCCATTTTGGTTAGGAATCTGAGGAAACTGTTGATGCTGTCGATCGATTGTAGGCTGCCGATTGATACGATCAAGTTAATTGGTAACGAATTGGGACTGCCTAGTGATTTCAAGAACTCATTGATCCTCAAGTATCCTCATTTCTTTAAGCTGAATGAGGTTAATGGCATGGAGTATCTGCACCTAGAGAATTGGGATTCTTCACTAGCTGTAACCGCCCGAGAAACAAAGCTAGCATCATCGCAAGAAACGCTCGCTCTCAACCAGCGTTTGATAAGGGGTAAAATATCGAAAGATGGTAACTACTCCGGCCCATTTGCCTTTCACTTGAATTTTCCAGCAGGTTTCAGACCCAACGTCAGCTACTTAGAGGAAGTACGAAGGTGGCAGAAGATTGATTTCCCTTCTCCTTATCTAAACGCTCGAAGGTTCGAAGCTAAGGATCCTAAAGCTCGTAAAAGGCTCGTCGCAGTGATCCACGAACTTCTTAGTCTGACGATGGAGAAGAGACTAAGCTCTGCTCAGATCGATGCGTTCCATGCGGAGTATCGTCTGCCTTCGAGGCTGTTGCTCTGCTTGATCAAGCATCACGGAATATTTTACCTCACTAATAAAGGCGCCAAGAGCACCGTGATTCTGAAGGAGGCTTACGATGGTTCTTACCTGCTCGAAAAATGTCCCCTTTTGCTGTTCCGAGATAAGTTTCTTGCATTGATGGGTCGGAACGAGGTTTGCCCGTCGCCAGCGCCAGTTGTATCCGTATCAACTCACGCGGTTTAACGAATTCGTGTCATAGATTTACGTATAATTTGTATTTGTCTAACACACTGTCTCATACGAAATGAAAGTTTTTTTCTATAAATTTCGTAAATTGTTACGTTCCTTGCATTAATCGTCGTCCTCCTATCCATTGCATGGCACCGCAGTTGTTCGGAATTAATATCCCCTTAGACCATACCCCTGAAGCCCATCATATAAGCTCAAGTAGTTTTTCATTCGAAAACGAACTGTTTATTTAACTGACGAGAGATTGAGTTTGATATAGCTACAGTTCTTGGTTGAGCATAAGACCAAACTCAAGATTATTCCCAACTCTTACGACGTTCTTTGTCCGAACCATGCACACAGTTGTTAGGAGATTCGAACGGTTATATGTCAGTTAATGCAAGATGGGTCACAACTTTGACGATTAAGCAATAAACAGATCACGATATTTGCCAAAGACACTATATATGGCAAGACAAGCAAATAGTTGTAGCAATTATTATATACACATGGGCCACGAACTATACTTATCATTACATTACATCCAATATGTACCCAACCTAGTCCTAATTAACATTATGATAAGACCAAATAATCGCTGGAACATTATATATATTTTATCTATGTTTCTAGTCATGGGGGAGATCGTATTTTCTTGATAATATATATCTTTTAAAAAGACAAAATGCCCCAAAATTCATGTTCTCTTTTAGGGTAGTGAACCCATTCATGTTATAAAGACTTTAAGGGTGTTGTCGTGAGATATAAAGGTATATATATGTACGTGGTATGCCATGCACATAACCTAATATATGGCTTGAATCTTTATATAAAGTGCAGTGCAGCAACATTAGGGTAGCACACAATATATTATATCATTCCAATGGCAGGTATCTTTGAATATCAAGAAATTTTCTTGATTACCCTCTTCGTATTTTTCGTCGTCTTATTCAAAAACTTCGGCCGCAAAAAACCCTCGACGAATAGTATAACGAACTGGCCAGTACTCGGTATGCTTCCAGGCACATTTAAGAACATCGAACGCTTATACGATTATGCTACGGAGATCTTACTCGACAACGGTGGGACGTTCGAGTTCAAAGGGGGTTGGTTTTCTAACATGGACATGGTGTTCACTTGCGATCCCGCCGACATCCAATACATCTTCAGCAAGAACTTCAAGAACTATCCTACGGGACGTGATTTTAAAGAGAAGTTCGAGGTGTTGGGCGATGGAATCTTCAATTCAGACTTCGAGCTATGGGAACTTCACAGGCGAACGACGGTTCAGTTCATGTCCAATCCGAGGTTCTACGCTGTCCTGGAAAGTTCTGTCTGGGAAAAAGTCGAGGGCCAGCTTTTCGAGGTGTTAGATTCTTTCTCGGATCGAAGGGTTGAGTTCGACCTCCAAGACGTCGTACAAAGATTCACTTTCGACAACGTTTGCAAGCTTGTTTTGGACTACGATCCAATGAGTTTGAGAGTGGATTTGCCCTACGTAGCTTCGGAGAAGGCGTTCAACGATCTCATACATGGGCTGTTGCACAGACATGCATTGCCAGAAGGCGTATGGAAGCTTCAGAGATGGCTCAAGATCGGGAAAGAGAAGAAGATGATCGAAGCTTGGAAAGCGCTCGACGATATGATCTATCCGCTGGTCGTCGACTATCAAGAAAACCCTAATCGGAAAGTTTATGTCTTGCTGGGATCTTTCGAAAGAGCTTACGAGGAATACAAGGTCATCGACGGTAATAATTCCGACCTGACAAAATTTCTGAGGGACACTTCGTTGAACCTAATCTTCGCAGGGAGAGACACGACGAGTTCTGCCCTTGCATGGCTTTTCTGGCTCGTTTCTAAGAACCCGTCCGTCGAAAGCAAGGTGGTGCGAGAGATCGAAGCCCTCTTATTACAGTCGAAAAACGGCGGCAATAATAACAAGAATTGGAGGAACTTCACCGTCGAAGACACCAAGAAGCTTGTCTATCTCCACGCGGTGATATGCGAGACTTTGAGGCTATTCCCATCCCTTCCCTTGGAACATAAATCACCCGTCATATCCGACGTGCTGCCTAGCGGGATTAACGTGAAGGAGAATACGAAGTTGGTGGTGTCTTTTTACTCGACGGGTCGAATGAAGAGCCTATGGGGTGAAGACTACTTGGAGTTTAAGCCCGAGAGGTGGATTTCGGAGGCCGACGGGAGCATCAAGCGCGAGCCTTCGTATAAATTTCCAGCGTTTAACGTCGGGCCGAGGACTTGCGTTGGCAAAGAAATGGCCTTCATACAGATAAAAATGGTGGCTTCTGCCGTTATTTATCGCTACAAGATTGAAGATGTGGAAGGTGGTAATAAGAACAAGGTTTTGCCCAAGGATTCGGTCATACTTCAGATGAAGCATGGCTTAACGGTCAGATTGTCGAGGAAATAATATTACTTATTTGGGTATATTTATTAATTAGGATTCTGATATACGTAAATGCATGCATGTGTGACTGTTATTTAAATAAAAGTTTATAGCTTTTGTGTAATATATGATCATATTTGTTAGGCGTGTAATACGTTGATATTCTTTTCCTAGGCCCATTATTACATTACTAAAAAAGAGATTGCAATGGATGAATGGTGTAGAAAAATATTATAAGTATTCTGTATTTCATTATATGTTCTAAGAAATACAACGACTAATATATAGACATTCTTGAACTAGCTGTTATAGCATATCCTTAATTCTAACTAGTATTTATGACAAAATAATATACCTTGATTTGATCTTGATTTGGTTTGACGGGATCTTTTCCATTCCAAGCCTAAGTTTTTCTGCCTTAATTTATGCCAATCAAGATTAGGTTGTGATCTTCAACACTCCCAAGGAATGAGGTTCTGCACTGAAAGCCGTTTTTCAGATCAGAAAAGATAGACACAAGGAATGAGGATTGCCAAAAGGCCTTTCACGGGTTTGTATATATCGATCAAGCCCATCTTGTCAAGTAATTTCTGAAAGACTTGATTGTCGGACCGCTTTTGTAAATATGTCTGCCGGTTGATTTTGACTTCTGACATAGAATGTCTCAATTTGTCGTGCTTGAATCTTTTCCCGAATGAAGTGACAGTCTACTTCAATGTGTTTGGTTCGCTCGTGAAAGACTGGATTAGATGCAATGTGTCTTGCTGCTTGGTTGTCGCAATACAGTTGCATCGGTTCTTTGGATGATATCTTCATGTCATGTAGTAATTGTTTCATCCATATTAGCTCACATGTTGTTGAAGCCATAGCTCGATATTCTGCTTCAGCACTTGATCTTGCTACGACATTCTGTTTTTTACTTTTCCATGTGACAAGGTTGCCTCCAACGAATGTGCAATAACCTGTGGTCAATCTTCTGTCATAGCTTCCTGCCCAATCAGCATCAGAGTACCCAACTATGTCGTTTGTCTCATTTGGTCTCATCCAGATTCCACGTCCTGGTGTCTCCTTTAGATATTTTAAAATTCTGTCTATCGCTTTGAAATGACTGGACGTGGGTGCCTGCATAAACTGACTAACACAACTAACAGCAAATGAAATATCAGGTCGTGTAACAGTAAGATATATAAGTTTTCCTACTAGTCTTTGAAACCGCCCGATGTCTTCAAGAGGTTCTCCAAGATATAGAAGTATCCTTACAGTTTTCATTTTTGCAACGGGAGCGAAAGTTTCTTGATAATCAATCCCATATGTTTGAGTATAGCCTTTAGCTACTAGTCTAGCTTTATGTCTTTCGATGGACCCGTCGTTGTTGTATTTGATTTTATAAACCCACTTACAACCAACGGATTTCTTATTATTAGGAAGAGGTACAATGTTCCATGTCTGGTTTTTTTCTAACGCATTAAGTTCTTCTGCCATTGCTTTGCACCAAGTGTGTGACTTAAGTGCTTCTTGAAAGTTTGTTGGTCCTGTTTCTTTATTTAAGTTTGATAGGAAGGTATAATATTTCGGATTGATATTGTTATATGAGATGTAATCTTGAATAGGGTATGTGACTTGATTTATTACAAAATCTTTTAATCGTTCAGGTGGTCTTGTTATCCTTGTAGATCGTCTTTGATTATTTGTATTTTGAGGTTGAATGTCGGGATTTTCTCCCCCTGAAACTGATTCTATGATTTCATTTCTTTGTGGCACCTGCATTTGTTCAGGTATCGGAGTATTTTTGTGATATGAATCTTCTTGAATTATTGGAAGTGGTATGTTATATTGATTTTCTAAGTTAAAATCTTGTAAATTTTGATTATTGGAATAATAAGGTTCATTTTCCATGAATATTACATCTCTGGAAATATATAATTTATTATTTTTTGGGTCATAGCATTTATATCCCTTCTTTTGGGATGAGTATCCTATAAATATAGTTTTGATAGACGTTGTGTCTAATTTACCATGTCTTTTGATATGTACAAAACAAGTACATCCAAAGACACGTAGATGACCTAAATTGAGTTTTCTATTTAGGAGAATTTCTAGTGGACTTTTATGATTTAATTGAACACTAGGCAGTCTATTAATTAAATATGTAGCAGTTAAGACTGCATCAGACCAAAAACGCTTTGGAACATTATTTTGAAAAAGAAGTGATCTTGTCACTTCAAGAAGATAGCGATTTTTTCGCTCGGATACCCCATTTTGTTGTGGAGTATTTACGCATGTAGTTTGATGCAAAATCCCTTTTCTTTAAAAAGATTCAGAAAGTTTTTATTAATGTATTCTGTTCCATTATCAGATATAAAGATTTTAATTTTAGCATTAAATTGATTTTCGACTAGATTTAAAAATTCTTGAAAACACGAAAAAACTTCAGATTTATCCTTAAGTAGATAAAGCCAAGTGATACGGGAATAATCATCTATGAATGTAACAAAATATTTAAAATCGTTATAAGAAGTTACTGGGGCCGGGCCCCAAACATCGGAATGTACTAAAATCAAAGATTTGTTCTGATTTGTTCGTAGAAGAATAAAATGGTAGTCGGGTTTGTTTTGAAAATTTACAAGTATCACAATTACTAGAATCAAGAACTGCAAAAGGAAAAATTTTATTTAAAATTTTATCAGAGGGATGACCAAATCTCTTGTGTAAGATCTTATTTTGATCAATAGAATTATGTGTAGTGTTTAGGGCTTTATTGGGAATGTCGACTAGATACAATCCGTTCTCTAGTCTTCCTTCGCCAATAATTGTCCATGTGTTCCGATCTTGAAAAATTACTTTGTTTTGTGAAAAAATAACATTGCAGTTTAAATCTTTAGAGATTTTTTCGACGGACAATAAATTTGAAGTAAGATTTGGTAGGTATAATACGTTTGAGATTCTTCTTGAAAATATTTTTGATGTTCCAATTTTTTTAATTGGAATTTTGTCTCCGTTTGCTACGGTGACATATTGAGAAAATTTTGGATTGAAAGGATTAAATATATTATTTAGGTTACATGTCAAATGGTCAGTTGCACCAGAATCTATTATCCAGAAATTTTCAAAACTATTATCACTACTACTCATGCCAGTAAAAATTTTAAAATGAGAAATAGGATTCATACCTGAGCTGTGTTTACCTGTTTGGCCTAATAGACTTGAAAGTTGATTTATGAGATGCCTAATTTGTGAAGGATCAGGTCCAGCCCAATTAGCACTCGGCCCAACAGGTTCCATCTTAGGTCCATCTAGCGAATTATATTGATTCGAAGCACAAGAATTTCTTTTTTCTTCAGCCCATTTTCCTGGCCCAAAGTTCATATTATTTCCTTCTACCCCATTGAATTTGGCCTTTACAGATTTGCAGGCCGTGACCTCCTTATCCTTCGAAGACAACACATCTGGGTTGACCGCCTGCTTCTTCGCGCCGCCGCGGAGACTGAGCACCAGGTGGAGCGTCGATTTTTCCTGGATGTTGTAGTCTGCCAGGGTACGCCCGTCCTCGAGCTGTTTCCCGGCGTAGATCACCAGCTGCTGGTCCGGCGAGATTCCACCATTTTTGCCCTGAATCTTGGCCTTCACATTGTTGATCGTGTCAGACGATTTAACCTCGAGAGTTATGGTCTTGCCGATTAGGTTTTTCACGAAAATCTGCAATTTCATGGTTCCTCGTTTATTATTTCCTTCTGCCTCATCTAATGCTCTTTTCTCCATCGCACGATCTGGACTGTCGTTGCCCACGACGTCCCTTTTCGGTCGGAGCTGCTGATTGGTCGAGTAGTCCTTCGTGAGGTTTGAATTCAACAGTTCCATTGGCTTTAGAACTGTCGTTTATGATTTTTTTTTATTTTTTTTTGCAAGGTTTAATAAACCTGCTCTGATACCATGTAGAAAAATATTATAGGTATTCTGTATTTCATTATATGTTCTAAGAAATACAACGACTAATATATAGACATTCTTGAACTAGCCGTTATAGCATATCCTTAATTCTAGCTAGCATTTATGACTAAATAATATCCCTTGATTTGATCTTGATTTGGTTTGACTGGATCTTTTCCATTCCAAGCCTAAGTTTTTCTGCCTTAATTTATGCCAATCAAGATTAGGTTGTGATGTTCAACAGATGGGTTCAACTGTTTTCAACCCAATGCATCGTTTCGTTGTTTATTGTTTGCGAATCGTACGGAGAATGAGAGTATCACAAAGCCGCGGCTACCTTAAATTTGTATTTACTACTATATATTATATGTTTTTCATATTTTGTATACTTGGTTACATTTTTTTTTTCCTATATTTATTTTCAATTTCTGGGTGGTGAATTTATGGGCGGTGTTGTTAGGTTAGGTCAAAGAAGCAACCACACACATATGTGTGTGTATTAAATGTAGACGATGAAGCTTAAATTAATAATCTAAATACGTGACAGAGATACATAAATGAGTACATATGTAGTAATGTGTTCCATCTGAGATGGGGCAGTTGCGATATTTTATATAAAGGTATTACTTAATTATTATATGGAATTTATTGTGTGTTAGGTATATATAATTAATAAGGTCGATTAAATGCTGCGAATTGATTATTAGTAGTTAGCTTTATAAATATTTTAGGTGGGTACTGTATTTATTGATAACTTATTTCGGACATTTCATTTAAAAATATGTCCATAGTTGTCCGAATATCGCCTTTAATTCATATGCATACAAATATATACGTATATATCTAAAGCTTGAAATTTTATATCTAACAATTAGGGTTTTAATTAACAAGAACAAAGACATTATAATATACATTTTTCTCTTTAGAGCTGAAAGATAAACCGAGTCAGCTCATCGATCTCGCGCGTAACTATTCGAACTCACGAGCCCAGTTTTTTTTTATTGATTTGTATTTCATTTTTGTTAACTTTTAATATTTTTATTCTTTCTTTTTTTTTTTTAAATTTTCGAGCTTTAAGCTCGAGCAATGGGCTCTAGATCAGAGCTCAAGGCTAACTGTTTATTTTCGAGGTCGAGCTTTCTAGACTACTTTCGACCAATTCTTTCAGACCAATTCTTTCACTGTCTTTATCAATAGCTAATACCAATATAAGATGACTCAGCATTCAAGAAACCTGAAATAAGTCGCAGTGTAATAAATGAATATGCATATGTAATATGTATAAGCTTCTTTATATATCTATCTATGAAGAGAAGAGATTGCTTTCAAGATTTCTCTCCCAACCCAACAACACAGCACAATCAAGCAAAGTTGCATTAACTCCAAATCAAAACCCTACATGCATTGAAACACTTCTATGGAAGTAGTTGCATTGGCCTGCAATATTCAATGTGATGGAATCAATTAGAAATTTAAATATATTTCTTTTTTTTTCATTTATTACCAGTCGTGAACAAATGTAAACTAATACGATAAATCTAGAGGGCATTTAAATATCTAGAGGGCATTTAAATCTTCTTACATCATCAGACATTTGTATGTGTGCAATTTTGCAAAATGTTCCATCACAAAAAAGGTCGTCCTTTATGCTATTTATGGATTGCCCATTTTTCACAAATGAGATAATAACTAGAAAATCAAATATATAACATGCTTTGGTGGAGACATATACGTAAATTAATCACATACATAAAACTTACAAACGAAAGCTAAAGTTTAGTTCAAGATACATTAAACTAATATATAACTTTTGTGTATTATACAAAAATTAGAACACCAAAACACATGAAGTGGTCCATATTTTCTCCTCAAATGGATATATTAAGATCGATCCTCCGAGGTTTCTTGGCAAGAACAGGCAAAGGAACATTACAGTTACAACGTGGGCACTTTGGATTATCCCTGGAGATTAAGACATACAATAAACAACTGGGACAGCCGGCGGCAAAAGAGCCACCGAGCTTCACCTGCTGAAAATCTTGATCAAAATTACCATAGTAGTTCTTAACTGAAGAAGACGAAGAATTATTCGATGGCGAAGACGAAGGCATCATTGCGCTACGTTTTCTTATGTCTTTCTCCGTTCTTTCAAGGGTATACTTGACTTTTTCGAGAGTGCAGACGCTTTGGTTGTAAGTCGACGTAGAGAGGAGCTTTAAATCTAGGGATTGATGGTTGAATAGGGTTAGGGTTTGTTTTGATGGTTTTGGAGGGAATAAGTTGAGGTCTTGAGGGGTTTTTAGGGTTTTTAGGTTTTCTGTTATTGATGAAGATGATGAGTTCGTGGAGTTGCTTCTCTGGAGATAAATATTTCCAGACTGCCAAAAAAAAAAAAATAATAACGACAAAGGATGTAAGAACACCATTAGTGTTAATGATCATATATATAATCATTTCATTCACAATTTAAATGATCATTTATATATATTACAAAACAAGAAAACATTCATAATATTACCATCAAGTCCAATCGTTTTTCCCAGCCACAAGGGACTTGCAGGTCAAGGTCCAACTCCTTTGTCTCGACGGTACAACACCCACCAAGCAGGTCACTGGTGATGATCGGGGCCGTTGATTTCCCTGAGTCGTTCCCATCTCCGCCGTTCATCACTCTCAGCAAGGAAGTGCCGACGTCAGCAGCCATGGCACAAAGGAACTGTATCAAGAGTTTCTATATACCTTTGATGTCGTCTTTCAGAAGATCGAAGATTCAGAAGAAGAATGTGTGAGAAAACAAACGAGCAGACATGAATTCCAAGAGTATATATAAATTGAGGTGATTCTGTGGGGAGCGTTGTAATTGTAATAAATGACAAGAATTAATTATTTTTTTTGGATGTATAAATACACGTCAAATAATTGTAACAATACTGTTCAGTTATGTAGATATTATGGTATTTATTTCGTGTGTACGATAGTTAATGATTATTTTTTAAAGTCAGTATAACGTCCTTCTGTTCCTCAAATTCATCAAGAAAATCAATGCATATTCATTTATATTCGAGAAGCTAGCAAAATGTACTTGGTCGAAGAAATACTTTTGAGTTGTTGCGCTCATGATTTTAACTAAATCATCATCATCATCATTATCGTATCACTGTCTTAAGACAGATCAGATGGGAATTATATATATTGATCATTATGGCGAGGATGGTAAGAACATGGAAAGACCACCCACCACAAGTCTCAACAACACAAACATTACATATAGCCGCCTGAACTTTGTTCCGAGCCCAAGTGGAGAGGTGGTCCAGGAGAAGACCTGGGCTTCGTGGGCCTTAGAGTGGAGGTCTGAGCGGCCATAATTTCCCTGCCGTTGCATCGTGGGTCCATCGGTAATGGGCCGGGGGGGGCGACTTCATATTCACCTTTTTTTGTCTTCCCAATGTCAACGGGCCAGCCGAATGGCACGTGCGGGCGGGCGGGCGGGCTTTTGCTGCCTGAACAGTGGGACCCACGTAGGCAAAATGTCCGACATGGCGGCTTAAGACAAGACATGTAATGTAGCTGCTGCCTCCCTGCAACAGGACAGCCACCCCACCCCACCTACCTTCTACAGTAGGCCTCGTGTATTATAATCATACAGTAATCAGCCAGCCAGCCTCGTGTTGCATATGATCGAAGAACAGTAGGCGACACAGGCGTTTTATTAGGTGTTAACGGCGTTGTTTTAGAATTTTCCGTCTGCTGATATATTATATTATACATATATATATATACACACACACTCAAAGTGAAAGGCGGCGATTCTGTTCCTCTCTCTCTCTCTCTCTCTCTCTAGGGCTTTGATTTTCACTTTTTGCTGTCATTGAGAGAATGGCTTTCTCTTTCGCTATTGGATCTGGGCCGTCCAAGTTTCTTGACGCCGATGATCTACGTAGGTCGGATCGACCTGAGGTGTGTGTGTTTGTGTGTGTGTGTGTGTGTGTGTGTGTCTTGTTACTCTGTTTCCTCCCATGGTTGTTCTGTTTCAATTACTCACCCTATGATTTTTTGTCGATCGACTTCATTTCTCAGATTAAAGATTGTCTTTTTTTTATATTCTTGCGATGCTTAATTTACCTACAGAAGAAAAGTATTCTCTTTTCTCACGCCAAGATAAGTGGTATGGTAGTCTGATGAATGCTTCCGTTTTAGTTGCTGAATATGTCCTAAGAGCTAACAAGCTGAAAATTTGATATGTAAGAAAGTCGGCGATCGATCTACTGTGTTTCCGTAGGTGCTTTGTGGTCGAAATGTTAATGCAGTGAACTTCCAGTCAAGCATGCTTGGAGCCAATGTAGCAATGGATTCCTTTTCATTACAGTTGAGTGAGTTGGGCTAATTACAATGTACATGTATATCATAGTTTCCTCTTGTCTGAATGTTCATTTTTGTCATTTAAACAGGAAGGTAGCCGCCCGCAGCATTCAGCTGATCAAAGCAACAGCAACAGAATTGCCTCCGACGGTTCTAAGTAAGGAATATTCAAAAGGTTTTTTTTGTTCGACTTTTTGTTCTATGATATTCCTTTCGTTGCTTCTGATTCAGGGTCGAGAGGCGGAGGGGAAACCAAGATTGGAATCAATGGTGCGTTGTTTCTAAAGCGTTTCTGCCTTTCTTGTAATAACAGTTTGATAAGGATGTTCGTACGGTTCTGCTTGCCTTCAAGTGATAGGTCGTAAATCCGTGAATGCTTTTTGTTCTCAGGTTTTGGACGAATTGGGAGGCTAGTTTTACGTGTTGCGACTGCTCGGGATAACATCGACGTGGTGGCTGTGAACGATCCGTTCATCAACGCCAAATATATGGTCGGTGTTTATATACTCATCTGAATCTCTTTCCCATCTCCATGGTTGCAAGTTTCTTGCAGTTATGTAACGTAGTTCTTGTTTGTCTCTTCTCAGGCATACATGTTCAAGTACGACTCAACTCATGGGCCTTTCGAAGGGACCATCAAGGTCGTAGACGAATCGACTTTGGAGATCAACGGAAAGCAGATTAAAATCACCAGCAAAAGGTCCTTTCACCATTGATTCTCTATTTTCTTGAATGATCAACAATTCATTACCATATGTTATTTTCGTCCATAGGGACCCGGCGGAGATTCCTTGGGGTGACTACGGGGCGGAGTATGTCGTCGAGTCGTCTGGCGTCTTTACAACTGTTGAGAAGGCATCGGCCCACAAGAAGGTTAGTACACGAACCTTTCTGACAACGAACATTCTTTCTCATGTTGCAATAAAAAACCACCTCTTCATCGGCTTATTATCCTTAAAGTAATCAATGTCTGTACTCTGTAGGGGGGTGCGAAGAAGGTCGTCATCTCGGCTCCCTCTGCTGATGCTCCCATGTTTGTGGTCGGGGTTAACGAAAACACTTACAAGCCAAGCATGGACATTGTTTCCAACGCTAGCTGCACCACCAACTGCCTCGCTCCTCTTGCAAAGGTTCATAGCGTTGAGCCCGTCGAGCCAACCGTGGTTCAGACATTTGCGTAATGAATTTTTATCTCATTGGCCCGTGTTGATATTCGACTGCAGGTGGTGCACGAGGAGTTCGGGATCGTAGAGGGTCTAATGACGACAGTCCATGCAACGACGGGTATCTTTTTTGCCCTGGAAAAAATTCCTCCACTGTCGTTGTTTTTTTGTCATTATTGTCGACTGGGATTCTGATTTTCCCACGTTTTCGTATGTTTAGCCACGCAGAAGACAGTGGACGGCCCTTCGATGAAAGATTGGCGCGGTGGCCGTGGGGCTGCGCAGAACATCATTCCCAGTTCAACTGGAGCTGCTAAGGTGTAGGAAAAAAAAAAAGCAATCTTTCTTCCAAAGGAAGGCAAATTCATTTTCAGTTAGTTAACTTGATTTAGTTTTGGGTTTTGCGAAAATTAAGGCTGTAGGAAAAGTTCTTCCTGAGCTCAATGGCAAGCTCACCGGGATGGCCTTTCGCGTCCCTACGCCGAATGTCTCCGTCGTGGACCTAACTTGTCGGCTTGAGAAGAGTGCTTCGTATGAAGACGTCAAAGCAGCTATAAGGTAAACGCTATTCATCCCTTTCTCTGCTAATCGTTACTTCAATTTGATGGCTTTTTCTAATAGTTATTTGCTTATTTATGATACAAAAAAAACAATACAAATATAGGTATGCATCGGCGGGCCCACTATTTGGTATCCTCGGCTACACCGATGAAGATGTTGTGTCGAATGATTTCGTCAGCGACTCAAGGTAATGTTATCGCTCTTACGTATGGATCAATCACTACGAATGAAATAAGAGACGATTAGAAACTATCGAGCAGTCTCTTACAACATCTGATAACGCGACAGGTCGAGCATTTTCGACGCAAAGGCCGGGATAGGTCTTAGCAAATCGTTCATGAAGCTCGTCTCTTGGTATGACAACGAGTGGGGCTATAGGTACGTACGCTCGTCCCACTATACAAGTTTTGTGCGTGTATTATTATTATTATTATTATTCGATATCTAAAGAGATGTAAGAACTCGATCGTTCTTTTTCAGCAACCGCGTTTTGGATCTGATCGAGCACATGGCTTTGGTAGCAGCCATTTATTAGAGAGAATATCGTCGGCAGCTTCACTTCGAATCTACCGAAGAAGCAAACGAGTTTTATTATAATTCGTTCTTTTCGTGGGCATAAAAAATAATCTCGTCCTGTTTTTTGGATTTTCTAACCTGATGCATGGATTGTGTTAGAACTGGGGTTTTCGTACGAATTGTACCTTCCAAACCATGCATGAGATGTAATAATATATATCCTTAAACCATGAGTGAAAATGAAGATGATCGAATTACGTTATATTTATTTTCACACATCAAAGAATTATAAAATGTTCGTGAATCTCTAGGGGTGAAAGATGAATCGGGAATTTCGGTTTGCATTACTTTGCGGAGGCGGACATCATCGCCGTAACATAGAAAAGAGAGAGACGCACGAAAGCAAAGTGTAATAACAGATGTGGTCCTTCACTGTTCTCAGAAGACAACATTACGAAACAATCATATTATTAGAGGTATGTTCCTTCCTACTCTTACTGTCGAAACGGAGTCAGATCAATTGTGAAAGGCTTCTTCCCTTTGCTAACACTCTGAAAATATAAATAAATAGATATTAGAGAGAGAGAGAGAGAGAGGAGGGAGGGAGGGAGCTTACAGCAATGGCGATGAGCTCTTCCAAGAGTTCTTCCAAGTGGCGAAGTGGCTGCAGAGTCGAGTTTTTTTGTCGTTTATAGCGAACAATTGCAAGGTGTTAAAGTCAGCTTAAACATAGTAATCCTATAATATGCTTACCCATTGCGTGGGACCGTCGACCGGGGCTTTTAAAGGGTCATCATGCACCTGAATAAGGCGGCAATGGCGAACGACTTCAGACATCAGCAACACAAGAAGACGACTTGAGCATAGTAATAATCATAAATGAGTGGTTAAAGAACGTGTAAGAAAGGGAAGAAGTAATATATATTCGGTGTTTATCTACCTCCATAAATATACCATCAACACCAACAGCTACTGCGGTCCGGGCAATGCAGGGTATTAACTCCCGAAGACCTCCACTCGCCACGCCACCACCTTCCAGCTTTTTAAAAGATACAATTTTCAGTTGCCTTGTTATGATTCAGCCGATTAATTAAAGGAAAAAATGTTCCAAGAACTGCACTTTTGTGTGTGTGGAGAGATTGTAGAAATCTTTTACCTTTCTCCCAGCAGGTTGCTGTAACGAATGTGTTATATCAGCCACCTGAATAACATAAAGCCAATTCAAGAAAAAGAAAAGTGTTGAAAGAGATTCAGATTGTAATGAGTTATGAAGATGCTTCGATTGATATTTAGCACTAGAAAAGATCAAGAATCTTACAACGGGACAGTTAGCTTCTCTGATCCACTCCAGATTCCGTGGATCGACAATCAGGTCATCTGCATATTAGACCAACAGAGTTACCACATCAAAAACTGCTACTTTCGATCTGACCATGATTTTAAAGCTCATAGGATTCACTTATTCTGTTAGGATTATAACGTTCGAGCAAGTTCTGCCATATTTCTACATGTACGATATAATTCGAGCAATCTGGTGATAAAATGAGGTTAACTTACTGTAACCAAACATTGTGCCTCTCTCACAAACCATAACATTTTCATTCCCTGCCATCCTAATCTTTTCGGCAGAATTCACCATAACCTAAGAAAGTCAGTTAACCAGAAAGATAACACAAATATGTTGAGATACTGATTTTCCTCGCTAGTAGGGTCAAAGAAATAAAGTGAAGACATAATGTAAGATCAAGAAAAAGGAAGAAAAACGAACCAAAGGAGCACAAAATTGGCCTTTCTTGATATTTATTATCCTCCCAGTTTTGGCTGCTGCAACAAGAAGATCTGTCTGCATCCAGGAAGATAAAACTAATGGCCTAATTAGGTATTTTCAACAAAAGATCAAATTCAAAACACACAATAAAATTCGACATATCCCACCTGTCGGCATAAGAAAGCGGGAATCTGAATTATATCGGCTACTTTTCCAACTGCTTCACACTGAGACACGTCCAAGGCATTATCGTCAGGTAAATATCATGCATCAACATTATCGCGTACATGCGAACTTTAGGCAGCTAGCTCATCGGCAAACTAGAGAACAACACAATAGCTTTAGAAATTAGAAATCTAACCTGGATAGACTCGTGGACGTCAGTAACTACTGGAATATCATAAGTGGTTTTCACCCTTTCAAGAATCTGCAAATACAAAAAACCAAGATGAAAGTTCTTCCTGCTTCTTCGAAACAGAAAACAAGTTAATCTGATTTCCAACATAAAATCACAACCCGAACACCAACACAGCGCCTCTCATTTATGCATTATACTCGGATAACGAACTAGATGAACAAAAGCCAATCATAAACATCTCGGCTTTAACAAATACCTTCAACCCTTCGGCCAACCCAGGGCCTCGAAACGATTTGGAGGACGTCCGATTAGCTTTATCGAAACTCGACTTGAAAACTAAAGGCAATCCAAGCCTACAGGCACAACACGAAAATGGCCAAGTATAAGTTAAAACTCGTCAATTTAAGGGAAATCTAAACCATAAATAACATTACTTAGAAGAGATGGCCTTGATGTGCTTGGCCATGTAGAGAATGTGATCCTCCGATTCAATCACATTCGGACCAGCTAGCAAGAAAAACGGCTCAGCAGTCTGTTTTTTCCACCAACAAGATCAAATTAAGTGGACAATCATTTCGAAACCTAAGATTCAGACACAAAAGTGTGATAGGCACAGTACCTTGAGCTGGTTGAAAAGCAGCGACGAAGCTTCCATAACTCCACGAACAAAAAATTCCAACAAAAAATCGAAGAAGACTTGGATCTTAGATCTCAGTGATTACTGATTACTATGGGGGTCGTGGGTTTATATTTAAGATGGTTTAAATTAGTGAGGTTTATATAAAACTAATTAGTGGGTATAAAATAAAATATGTGTTTGGTTAACGTGCATCTGAGAGGTGTGTTTATTTAAATCCTCATACATGAGTTTAAACTTGATATATGTAAACAAATCCTTTATATAAACCTATGAACCAAACACCTCAATATCCTTTAAACTAACTTTTAAAATATCTAAACTCATGAACCAAACAATAAACTCATGAACCAAACAATGCCTAAGTGTTGATCATTATACCGACGACACGAAAAGCCCGCCCCGATACTGACAGCTCTGATATTGGGACGGGCCAAGGCTATTGGGCCCAAAACGGACCTTTAATAGCCCACCAACCAAGTTATGGGCTCAGATTTCTCAATGTTTTAATCGACCCAAAATATCCCTAGTCAAGTGGTCAGATCATGATATTTTCAGAAGGAGATCAAATGTTCGAATTTGCTTGGTCACATTGACTATCGATGTTTTTTGTGGCTTCGGACAATACACACAGATAAGGAGGATTAGTCCCACTGTAAGTCACAACTAAGTCACGGTCGTTCCACAGACGACAATGAAGATAAAATTCGATTTACGCTGAACTGAATAGGAGTATGCCAAGTGATAGCTTAAAAAAATGGGGTCAAAGGAGTGTAAGTACATAGTTGGTATTAAATTAGCTTTTGTGATGAAATAATTAAGGATTTGTTTTTTATAGTATATGTATGTGTTTTTTGTTAATACATTAATAGAGTATATGAATCATACAAATAATTAAAAAAAGGAAATTAATTTAAATCTTTTCCGAATTTATATTTCCAACCACACACGCGACTTTGGCAAACCTCAAATGCCGATATTCACTCACGTCACCTTCAATCTTTTTCCATCTAACATCCCTCCACGTCTCACTATTCCATTCATTATTTTTTTTTTCCCAATATAAGTAAATAATATTATTATTTAATTTCCATATTTATATTTTTCTTTTAACCGCATTTGTCTCTACCAAACCAGGCGCTTATGATGATTGTGTCAACAACAACAACCATAATCACCTTGCCATAGATAGGCATTGCCCAAAAGCTCCATTAGCAACGAAAATGGTCTATGAACAAAGAGCTTCTCCGACCATAACAACGATGATGATTGCTTCGTCCTCAAACTGATGCATGAAATAATTCATTTCATTGATATAATATAAAGAGGGTATGTTATTATGAGACATTGACGCTCTTCTCCTTCTTCACCTTGTTTGATTTCTCATTTCTTTGTTTTGTATGATTTCGGACATATATATGTATACATGTATATTTCATTACATGGATTCTTGTCACATTTGCCATTGGTCGAAAGATTCGATTTTGCCCGTTAATTCCGTGTTTTTGATCGTTTTTCTTGCCTCGCAGATCCGTCGTTAAGACATTGCGAAACTTGCTGCAAAAAAAGGAAATAGGGTTAGTTCTTGGCCTATTTACAGATGGCTAAACTTTGATCCTATATATTTAGTTTGTGTTACATTACATTCCTTTTCTTGATCAAGATATCGTCATTCGATTCGATAATAATCCGACGAAAGAAAAACAATAAGATTTTTCGTCTTATTCCGCAGAGATATGAGTCTACCGCCAGCAGACGATGATCAGCCAGCAGGCGATCCTAGTTTCTTGGACTCGAAAAAACCCGACAACCTGCCCAAAAGAGCCCCCAATCTCCACCGTGTCTCACCGTGCGAGCCCATATCGATCGACCCGAATAAAAACGTCGGCCCGTTTCAAGCCCAAAAGTCCCCGAACGAACTCAGAAAGCCCGAGGCTTCAGCACCCGCCGGTTCATACTCAAGGCCATTACCTAGCCCAGGAGGAGTCATCCCGGATAAAACTACTACTAACAATGTATTACCGCCGTCGTCAGCTGCCAAGGCAAACCTAGGATGGAACAGTCGAAGTGACAGCTTGGACAGCACGAGCGCCCCACTGAAGCCTCACACGGGCGGCGACATAAGATGGGATGCGATAAACTCTTTCCCGAGGGATCAGCCTCCTCTTGGCTTGAGCAACTTCCGCCTGCTGAAAAGGCTTGGCTATGGAGATATAGGGAGCGTCTACCTCGTTGAGCTGCTGGGGACAAACACTTTCTTCGCCATGAAGGTTATGGACAAGGGCTCGCTCGCCAGCAGAAACAAGCTGCTCCGTGCTCAGACCGAGAGGGAGATCCTAGGACTGCTCGACCACCCTTTCTTGCCGACGTTGTACTCTTATTTCGAGACGGAGAAGTTCTACTGCCTTGTCATGGAGTTTTGCAGCGGAGGTAACCTTCACTCGCTTAGGCAAAAGCAGCCCAATAAGCACTTCACGGAGGAAGCCGCTAGGTCTCTTCTTACACTCCAAGATTCAGCTTTTTCATTACATCTTCGAACAATTTTTAAGGTTTTTTTTCCAGCAGATTTTATGCGTCGGAAGTGCTGCTGGCCATAGAGTACCTCCACATGCTGGGGATAGTGTACCGAGACCTAAAGCCCGAGAACGTCCTCGTGCGGGAAGAAGGGCACATAATGCTCTCGGACTTCGACCTTTCTCTCCGCTGCTCGGTGAGCCCGACCCTCGTGAAGTCATCGTCGACCCATTCGGGGAACACGGGCGACCCGAGCTCCGCGGGCCTGATTGACGATCAGAACCTCGTACGAGGATGCATACAGCCCTCCTCCTTCTTCTTCCCGCGCCTCCTGCCCTCCAAGAAAACCCGCAAGTCCAAGTCGGACTTCGGGCTGGGCCACAACGCCAACTCCCTGCCCGAGCTGATGGCTGAGCCCACGAACGTGCGGTCCATGTCGTTCGTGGGCACCCACGAGTACCTGGCGCCGGAGATCATACGCGGGGAGGGGCACGGCAGCGCGGTGGACTGGTGGACCTTCGGGATCTTCCTTTACGAGCTGCTGCACGGGACGACGCCATTCAAGGGGAACGGCAATAAGGCCACGCTGTTCAACGTGGTGGGCCAGCCGCTGAAGTTCCCGGAGACTCCTCAGGTGAGCGCGGTGGCTAGGGATCTGATCAAGGGACTGCTGGTCAAGGAGCCGCAGAAGAGGATTGCTTATAAGAGGGGCGCGACTGAGATCAAGCAGCACCCTTTCTTCGAAGGCGTGAACTGGGCGCTCGTGAGGAGCGCCGCCCCGCCTTATATCCCCGACGTGGTGGACTTCACGCAGTTTAAAAGCAGTAAGGATCATTCGGGCGCCCTGGAGAAGAAGATCGCCGACGGGGGAAGTGATACTCATCACAAGGGTAATGAAGGTGGCTGTGGTAATAATAACAACAACGACGGTGGAGGGAGTTCGAACGGCTCTTCGTACGTCGAGTTCGAGTATTTCTAGGTGGACGGTCTTTCTTGTCGGGGGACTGAATGAATGAATGAATGAATGATGTAATTTTATTTTTGTTTCTATTAGTAATTCTGTATTTTTAGGACAAGAGCATTAACTCAGAAAACTCAGAATGAAGCTTATGTTATCTTATGCAATGGGACTTTCATTTCATCTGGCAACTGCCTTGTAATGAAAATCTATGTGTCAATGTATGTATGTCTATGTGCCCAAGATTTCTATCTTCCTCTGCTTTTGAAACTTCATTACGTATAATGGATGTCACAGAGATATCTCCTCCAAGAAAGTTACAGAGGATGAAGAGTAGAATGAAATCACAACTAAAAAGGTAAATTCGTAGCTAACAAACGACAATGATTGAGTTAAGGGGTGGTCGTGGAGTTATCGCTAGGCTGAGAAGCTATATATCTGGCAACATCAACGCAGCACTTCAGCTTATCTGCTTCTTCCTCGGGTATCTCGACGGAGAACTCTTCCTCGAGGGCCATAACTAGTTCCACTCTGTCCAAGCTATCGAGGCTCAGATCCTTCTGAAAACTAGCCTTTTCGGTAACCTGGCTCGAATCAGTTTCACTTTTCATGAATGTTGAAAAGGAGGGATCGATGTATAATATCAAAATTCTCAACAGAAGTTGGAGAAAATCATCATTACCCTGGCGGGATCAACTTTGACGAAGTTCTTCACCAGCTTAAGCACTCGATCGAGGACTTCGTCTTGGTTCGAGCTTGCGGCTGTGCTGCAACTACGTTGTAGTAGCAGCTTCAGACAGCTTTGGCTCAAATTGTCTGAAACAAACCTCCCTCTCACTGAGACAGGCATCCTCATGTAACTAAGAACAGCCCTCCGAACACTTTCCATCTCATTAAACTGTCACTAACACTAAGGCTTCAAATATGTCAGATGAAGACAAGCTGCGGCCTCAAACATGTACAATATGCATAATGTTTCACATATGCTGCATCGAAACAGACAAGAAGCAAGAGAAAGTAGACAGCTTGGGAGAATATAAATTTGCTGACTATAAAGCTATCGTTTTTCCAATCCCCACTCCTCAGTGAAGAATTACAACCCAATAAAAGGCTTTGAGACTTGAAACATAGAAAAGCAGACCCCTTGTAGTGGAAGATAGAAGAACACAACCCATAATCCAAGAACATCGATCGATTCTTCTCAGACAACCTTAAAGATTACAACAACCAGAAAGTTTTGCTACGACAAAGACGATAAACTGCCATCAATAGGGAAGAGAAGAGCAACGCTCGGATGATTCAAAAAGCACGTACCTTTAGCCGGAGCCTAATCCGAGGATTATCTGGAATATGTGAAAGCCGCGGCGGAGCATCACTTCGTTGTAAGAAGGCATCTCTTTTCAGCTAATGGGCCAATATTGATATTAGGCTAGCATTCGTTTGGGCCTATGCACGGGCCTTTCTGAGTGTATCATCATCTCCATATCGATGATCATAGCTATAGATAATAGACATCGTACAAGTTTCAAAGAACACTTTTTTATGAATAGGTTCCTGCGGAAATGCAGCAGATGGTGCAAGAATCTGATGAAAATGATGCTATTGATCCATCTGAGGTTTTGATTGAATGTCAAGCAACTAAAACATCGTACACATTTCATGAATTTATTCTACGTATCTCAGCGATGAACTTAGCTAAAAAACAGGACAGCCCTTGACCGAAATCCCTGGAGCCGTCGGGCAAGAAGCCAAAGGGCAGTGGTCTAAATCCGTGCCCCACCACTTCAAATCCCTGCCCTGATTTTGCAGTGCGAAGAACAGCAAGACGCCCATGAAAGCCGTGCCAGCGTCGAGCGCAGCCGACAGTACGTAGTTGTACCTCGACCACCAATCTTTCTTGTATCTAAACACGGCGAAGTTGAACACAATCCCTGTAATAATCCAGCTGGCTATGTTCGACGGCGTGGCAGGCGGCATCCCGGAGAATCCGTAGGTTATCACGGGTATGTTGATGAGTGGGATCCATCGCTTCTCCGGGTAGATCTTGCTCGCTGCCCAGATGGGTATGGGTAGGACCGCCCCGACTAGGAACAGCCATATGAGGTTTCTGTACGTCTCGTGCGGTCCGAATAGCTTCTGTGGTCCGATCAAGCCCCATATGACGGAGGTGTCGAAGACGAACCTGAATTTAGGGCAGGTCCATGGGCTCTCGGGGTGAAGGGCGTTGACGTCGCACATGTTGGGGATGTTTCCCAGCATCCACCACCCGACTAGGAGGTTCACCGTGCCCGAAACTATCGACCCCACCAGCTGAAAATTAGGTAAAAGATCAAACCTTGCAAGTGTTTCTTACCATGTATGTGTTTGTTGTCTTGGTAGTTAGAAGAGATTTTGTTAAAAGTATGATTAAAGAGCCATTCATTCACAAACCTGAGCTACGAACATGCTTCTTGGTGGGATTTTCATGTAATGCCCGAGCTTTAGGTCTTGCAAGAAATAGAGGGCGTGCTCGACGCTGGTCCGCCCGTAGACCTTGAAAACCAAGTTGGCGATCGGTTTTCCGGGCAGCAGATATCCCGCTATGAACTGTGCAACCACATCATATCCAGGTTGCTGCATACATAGTGATAGAAGAACTCATTGTCAGCAAACTGTGAATCTTTGCTGCTATGATTTGTTTCTTTTTGTTCGTATACTGATATTCATTACTTGGTTTGTAGTTGCTTGAATGACTCCGATGGGTAAAGTGACGAGCCAGGCCAATCCGAAGGCTAAGAGCATCGCCCACCATGGAAGCTGCATCTGATCTCGCCACACAAACGACATCAACAAAGGGAGTGGAATGCTTGCCAGAAGTACAATGAGGTACCACCAATCTGGGACTTGCTTGTAGCTTTTCATTAGTTTCCTGTGTATATCTTGTTTTACGTTGTTCGTCGCTGAATTAGTGAGTCTCCATATGTCACTGAAACATGGGAACACAGCCCAGAAAAAAAGTTAGAAAAAAATCCTATGTTCAGCAAGAATCATCCATTGCCATGTGAGTACAGTCTAGGAGTATAAACCTGCCGTGAAAGAGCAAAACGTGCGATATAATCGCTGTGATCCTTACAAAACCCGACCCGATCGAGAGAGCAAACAAAGGGCTCATGTAAAGTTTGCTGTACTCTTCGTAAGCAGTTGTGTTAAGCTGGAAGCCAGGGGTCAAGACCTTATCGATATCGTACTTTTGGCCCGTAGAAGTAAACAGCTGATTCGAGAATATAGGGAACTTCCTTGCGTCGAAGGTATTGAATTTCCAGTAGAACAGAGGGATGATCACGTATATGAACATCACGAAGCCAAAGGCAACGTTTAGGATGGTGACGAAAGGCGTCACTAGCGGGCTACCGTGGTAGGCTGAGATGCCTGCCCAGTCGAGCGTGAAGGAGCCCAACCCCAGGCCGTGATACGCTGAGCCGACCTGCTGGGCCGTGATGTTGTGAGGGAAAAACCAGCAAAACCATGAGACGAAGGTCAATATTGGTATAAGGTATCCCGGGAATAAGTAGTAGGCAAAGCTCGACGCCATGAACACGAGGAAGAATCTCATCCTTGTCATGTCCTTCGTTTTCGGCTCCTTTTCGTGAAGTGCCCTGATCGTACGGCGTACAAAGAATCAAGAAACATCACACACACTATATATGTATATATATATATATATATATATATAGGAACTGACCTGAACAGAGAAACTTGAGCAACGTTCGAAGGCCACCACATCTCGGCTGGGTCGACAAGGTATCTCCGAAGCAGTCCAGCCCATCCATATCCCAATATCTTTATTACATACATGCATAGGACAGAAACAGATGCTTGGTTTCATATTTTAACATCATTTTCATGAGATTGCTGTGTAGTCATACACTTTAGCTCATTACATCAAGTGCTCAATGGATTAAGGCATCTACACCATACATACCTGAGTGGTCAAAGAGATCAGCAGAGCGACGACGAAGGTCAGCCCGAGCTTGTAATAACTCTTCATCACCATCACGATCCCCATGCCATAGACGTCGACGCCGCCGCCCACCGCCCCGCCGTTGGCCATCACGGTGATGATGACGTGCTCCTTGACGTTGAACGGGCCCGGGTTGAGGCTGAACCGCCACCTCCCGAAGGCGGTGTACTGCCTGTCCGGCAGGGCTGCCGCCATGAGCTTCCCGACGGGGAGCACGATGATCAGCGTGAGCACGGCGGAGATGCTCATGGGCTGCGTCCTGAAGGAGAAGAAGGTGTTGAAGAAGACCAAGAAGACGCACGACGCCAGGCCCAAGAACCACGCACGGAATGTGAGCACCGGGAGGGATGGGTCGTCGGTCTCCGGCACCACCAGCGAGACTTCCTCCACCACCGCACCGTGGCTGAGGTTGGGCTGGGATTGAGGGGCTGAGGCTGCGCTGGTAACAGTCATGGGGGATTGAACTTTTTTTTTTTGGAGGGAGTGAGGAAGTGTGTACAGTGTGTGTTTTTCTATATGCATGCGGCATACCATTTGTATTTGTAGTGTTTCAGTGTTTTTTGTCGCGTTGGGATTTGAAATCAAGTTGATAAAGATAAAATGATTAGTTTAGTGGCTAATTGATATGTTGAGTTTCATTTTAGAATAATAATCATATTATTTTGATTGTTTTACGTTAGTACTCAAATCAAGAAGTCATATGTATAGATTTTTACAATTACCCTAAAAAAAATTTGTGCCGAACTAAGCCTAGATCTGCATATTCAAAATAAAATATATAAAATTATACATTAAAAATAAAATATATAAAATTAAAATATGATAATAAGATTATTCAAGTATCAAACAAGGTTAGGTGTAAGTATGAAATTAATATAAGAGAAAGCATATATCTCGAATATTTAAATAATAATAATGGAAAAAGAATAAGGTCTCTCATGTTATATCGATCCCACATATATTATTTAATATGGATAACATATTGTAATATGTTAGTTAGGACCAAGGAGTTGAGACCTTCACCACGTACCTTTGAGATCTATTTAAAGTTTTAAATGCAACTTGCATTTATTTAGTTTAGAGAATCGGTAGGCTGTAATATTAAATATTGACTAACATGCATGATTTAGATATATGCCATGCATTGAAAAAATAAATATATGTATGTAAATATATATTTGTCAGTTTCAAGCTGGTCATAATAGGACAACGTTGTTACTCGACAGCTAACGAATTTCAGTTTAAATTAAAAAAATTTGCTTGATTTAGACCTTTCTAATTATGTAATCAAATAAATGTCGGATGAATGGGTTTTATACGTTTGTCCTTTGACCCCATAGTGGAGTTGATAAATCCCCTTTGTCACATGTATGGGCGGAACCAAAATATATATTTATTATTAGCGGGATCGAAATAGATATAATCAATTAAATATTTATACTAAGACATAATTAAACAAATATTCACATGTTCAAACTTTATGACCGTCAATTTTTGCAATGTTGGACAATGAGAATTAGTCTCTTTTAAGGTCGGATCATCTCATAATCGACTGTAAGATTCACATTTGTATTAAATGAAATAGGAATGTAAAGACTACGACGATTCAATTTATATTATTTTAGTAAGTGGATTTATAAAAGAATATTATTGGGCCTAATAATACTAAATGGGCCTAGTGATGGGATTGGGCTTAACCTAGGATTCCCATGCTTTCGAAATTTGTTGGTGTAAGAAGGTAGCTGCAAGAAGCCCATGCCGGAAATATCTGCTCCGCCTCCAAGTGAAAAGCCCAAACCCGAACAACAGGCTGTGAACCACCCACCAGGCACCAATAGACCTATCAAACGGGTCGGTCCGCCCCGTCCCGCCCCGCCATTAAACGGGGCGGGCCAACTCGCCAACATAACGGGCTATTATACCGGTAGTCCGCCCCCGCCTCACAGCGAGTTGGTGGGCTAGCGGGCCAACCCGCAAAACTTGAAAATTAACCTATATTAATAAATATTGGACGCATTCTAAATACTTCATATAAAAATATATTTGATGTAATATATTAATTAGTATTAAATATTATTTATTCATATTTTTTTATTAGCGGCCAACCCGCCCCGCTTCGCTTCAACCCGCGGTCCAAACGGGCCGACCCATGTAGGCCCGCTTTTAAATGAGCCTTTAATATATCAATTCATCCCGCCTATTTTTCATGGCGGGGCGGGCTACCTCGATGGACTCGACTCATTTTGACATCTCTACCCACCAACTACCGTGGTGGTTGTCGGAGCGGCTAAGGGACCCGACCCGACCCGAACAGCCTCAAGTTGGGTATGGGTTCCCATTGGTTTTTCCGTACCTTGGGCCAACCTACGCCGCTTGCCATGGTGAGGAGGGACTTTTTTCTTCAGCATGTTTATGGCGCGCCACCACCATATGCATCGCCGCGCCGTGTTACACATTTATTTAAAGTAAAAATTGGATGTCCACAAAGACAATAATGTCGCATGCATATTATTAATGTGTACAACTAATTCCTGCTGTACTTCTCACTTTTTTCCTCAATTTCATATTATTTTCTTAAAAAAATAAAATTATGCATTTTGCTTTTAAGACTATCCAAATTATAAGAAAAATGAAATATGATGTGTTACTCGATCACATGCATTGACTAAGTAAATGTTTGTTGGGGTGGAGGGTAGCATGTGAGGACAGAGTGCCACCGTCCATTTTATTTCATCTTTCCATCATTTTTATTATTTATATAAACAAAATTTTTTTTTGAATCATATATATATATATATTGGGAATATATATATATATATTTGCTTGTGATGTTTCAACTTGTTTCCGAGAACGCATCTTCAACAACGACAACGACTTGAAATTTTATTCAATATAGTGAAAAGTCGATGACCATATACATATATATATATATATATATATATTAAATTTCATCTTCATTCCTAAATATTTCAAAATATATATATATATATACATATTCGCAATAAATAAAAGAAAAGAAATTCTATTAACAGCCTAGTGATCATCATTATTCACCGTCTCGTCTCCACCATCTCTCTCTCTCTCTCTCTCTCTCTCGTTATTAAATTATTAAACAATGACAAAGCTGTAAGTATATATAGACTCGAACACATATTCTCACACATATCCACACTGTACATACATACCCATTTTGGATGTGGAAATCAATCTCATCAAAGCCACACTATCTCTTCATTTTCAGTCTCACATAAACATACATACCAAAAACTCGACCTTTGCAAGAATCTAGGATTGATTTTTTTTTGTTACGCATCGAAGGAATAAAGAAGCCCACTTTGCTCGTCTGTTTAAGATCTTAAACCCAATCCATATTTCATCTCGGACGTAACAGTTTGGTACTGATGATGATGCATCGATCTTTTCTGTTATTTTTTCAAGTCAAAGGCTGAGTCTTCACTTGTTTTTCAGGGATTTTCGATCGAGGGTGCTGCTGATTATTGATCCAAGGAAGATCTGATGGGCTTATGTTGAATAAAAGAACACTGCCGAGTTCTTTTTTGGAGTAAAGGGAATCTTCAGGTTTTTCTAGTATAGTCTTCTTCTTGAAGGTACTGCCTTTTTTTCTTCAATCCACATTATCTTGTTGGAGAGTGATTCGATTTTGTTGGCTTTTCTACTTATTCTGTGCTTGATAAGCTATGCCAAGCGTGAGAATTTGGGCTGATCTATCTTTGTTTCTCCATGGATCTTTGTCTTGCTCTGATTGTTTCTTAATAAATCGATTATGTTTCTGATAGTTCTGATCAACGAGTCTACTCAGCTAAGCTCGCAGCTGACTGATTGTCAGGTGTAAGTTTGTGTGAAAATGGAGGCTGAAACTGGGAAACTCTTCATTGGTGGGATTTCTTGGGACACGACCGAAGAGCGTCTGAGGGATTACTTTCGAAGCTTCGGCGAAGTGGTGGAAGCAGTGATTATGAAAGATCGTACCACTGGCCGTGCCCGTGGTTTTGGTTTCGTCGTTTTTGCCGATGCTTTTGTTGCTGAAAGGGTCGTGAGGGAAAGACATGTCATCGATGGCAGAACCGTGAGTTACTACTCATCCTCTGGTTTTCAGCTGTTTCGATCGAATTTTTAACCTACATTGTCTTGCAAAATCATTTCTTAGTATAAGTCTCAGTTTACCATTAATCATTTCCTTACAATCTTTGTGACAAACTCCTTAGGTTGAGGCAAAGAAAGCTGTCCCTAGAGAAGATCATCAAAGCTATAATAACAGAAGCAATGCCAGCACGCAAGGGTCGCCAGGCCCAGTTCGTAGCACGAAGAAGATATTCGTAGGAGGCTTGCCATCGTCAATCACTGAGGTCGAATTCAAAAGGTACTTCGATCAGTTCGGTACAATAACAGACGTGGTGGTTATGCACGACCACAACACACAGAGGCCTCGAGGATTTGGTTTCATAACTTACGACACCGAGGAATCGGTAGATATGGTGCTGTACAAGAACTTCCACGAACTTAACGGTAAAATGGTCGAGGTTAAGCGTGCTGTCCCTAAAGAGTCGTCGCCTGGGCCCGCAAGAAATCAAGCCTTGGGTCATAACTATGGAATGAGCAGAGTTAGCAGCCTCATCAACGGTGGCTATGGATCTAACAACTCAATGTCTCCAGGCGGTAGGAACAGTCACAGTCCCGTGACTATAGATCGAAATGGATATTCTCCATATGCTCGTAATAATCATGGGATGGGACTGAATGTAGATTCTGGGTTCGGTTTGAATCGCGGATCGGGTTTGGAATCTGGTTTGAGCTACGGCAATGGGATTTACTCTTATTTCAACTCAAGTCCAAGACGGTTTAGTAGTCCTTTTCTTGGTGATCTTCATAGTAATGGCGGAGGTTTTTCTTTATCGAACGCTACTAATAATAGGAATGTGTTGGGAAATGCGAACCTCAATAATGGTCCAAACTCGATATATTCGAACACTTTTAACTCGGGGAGGATTCTTGGAGAGATATGGGGTCGTTCTCCCGTTTCAGCTAGCGGTTATTATGGACGGAACAATGAGAACAACTTCAGTGTAATAAGGCCGGTTCATGCTGGAAATGATGGAAGGAATATCGATGGCCTCACGCCATCATTTAATTTCATTAATAATTTTAGCGACGGGAATCTTCACGGGAACGACTCATTTTATTCGGATAATCATCCTTGGAAATATTTGCCCGACGAGCTCGAGGGGTCGGCCTCGGCCGGTTATGAAGGTGCAGACCTTTCAGCAAATATTGCATCTAATGCTCAAGCAAATGGAGGTTTTGTTGGTGATTATAGTCTTACTGCCAGATGAAACAAAGGTATACATTCTCTCTCTCTCTCTCTCACATGACTGTTCTTTCACCATGAAAAAGGAAATGTAGGTTAAGAAAGCTAATGATCACACTCTAAGGCAAAAAGATGCACTCTTACTATATGTGAGAGGCTGAAGCAGGGACAGCCATGGTTTCGTTCGCCAGACCATCGCAATGAGCTCGAAAACGACATAAGTATCGTGCAAGAGATTTTTGTGTAAGGCCCCAAACTTTTGAGATCTTTACAAAAACGTTGTTTTTTCGTTCTACGAAACATGAACTCAACTCAACTTGAAAGTAGATTGATTCATCTTAACACCTCGGTTAGATTATCCATCTCTTTTCTTTTCAATGTACTTGGCGCGATGCCATTCGAACGAAGCCGCCACTCGCAACTCGATTTGATTCGTTACTGATTTGTTGGGCTTCGCCGGTTTAAGACTCAGGCCCGTTATGTGGCCGTATTGGGCCTTGAAGCCCATTTATTACCGCGTGCGGTCCACCTCTCACCGGCCGGTAGGGTTTTGCAAACCGGCCCGAACCGCCATTTCACCCCGAACTGATTAAAAATTCGGTTTAGTCACATGCCATTAATGATCGTATTAATTTCAAAAAAAAAAATTAATTATTTTATTTCTAGAGGTATTGGAATTAGGTTTAGTTAAAAGGATGCATGTGATAAATATGATATGATGCACCTAATCCACTTTATATATAGTCCTCCATTGCCCTATTACACAAGGATTTGGTACATGAAGTAGTTAAGAATAATACACAGAAACCAACTCTTGCTATAAGCACTTTCTCTGGCAGATAACGTTGTTTAAGCTCCCATGTTCGAAGTTGTTCGAAGATGTTTTGTTCTTCTAACATACTTCCAAGTTATTTAAACTAACAAAGATTCTTCATCGAACAACTACTAACCACTAAGAAGTCCCACCATTGAATCTATTGATCGCCCATCTCAACTCTCTATATTAAGACTACGAACGAACCATTCGTCTTGAGTTTTATATTCGAAGAACAATGTTAAGACCAATTTTGATAGCTTGTCTTCTTCTTTCTCTATTCATATCACCATCCCATGGCCAATCATGTTCGAACTACACCTTTCCTAGCAGCCAAACATTCAGTTCTTGCATTGATCTCCCTTACTTAAACTCATATCTCCACTACGACTACGATCGATCAGCGAAAACCCTAAAAATCGCCTACCGTCGGGCTGGAGACTCGTCGTCGAAGTGGGTTGCATGGGGGATCAACCCAAGCTCTCAGGGCATGGTTAACACACAAGCCCTCGTGGCTTACCAGAGATCTGATGGAACCGTAAGGGCTTACACCTCGCCGGTCGCTAGCTATCAGACGCAGCTGCAAGAAGGGAACTTGACCTTTCCAGTCTATGACCTGACGGCTACTTATAGTACAAACGAAACCGTCATCTTCGCCACACTGAAGCTCGATAACTTGAGCTCCGCGGTTAACCAAGTGTGGCAGGAGGGCCCGCTTTCGAATGATTCTCCGTCGATCCACCTTACTTCGGGCTCTAACGTTCAGTCCGTGGGGACGTTGGATATTCTCTCGGGGAAGTCCCAGGCAACGTCGGGATCCTTAAGCTCCATAACATCGATGAGAAACGTAAGCTTTCGCAATAATCTCCCCTCTCTTTTTTAGTCATTTACAGTTTATTTAGCGAAATCTTCAGTTGCATGGCCTCTTGAATGCTATAAGCTGGGGAATTATGATGCCTTTCGGAGCTGTAATAGCGAGATACTTGAGGGTTTTCCCTTCGGCCGATCCAGCGTGGTTTTATCTCCATGTGAGCTGCCAAGCCTCGGCTTACATTGCAGGAGTCACTGGCTGGGCATTAGGGCTTCAGCTGGGAAAAGAGTCCCCTGGAGTTCATTACAGTGTACATAGGATCATAGGCATTGTCCTCTTTTGCCTCGGAACACTTCAGGTATGCTTAAATTTTCCTGCAAATAATCCATTATAGTCGAAAACCTGCCATATGTAATGACAAAGAAAATGCTTGGCAAAGGTCTTTGCTTTGTTTCTAAGGCCAAGAAAGGACCACAATTACAGATTTTTATGGAACATCTACCACCGTTCGGTTGGGTACGCCGTAATAGCGCTCAGCATTATCAACATATACAAGGGATTCGACATCTTACGCCCCGATGAGAAGTGGAAGAAGATATACGTGGGAATTCTGATAGGCATAGCTTTGGCTTCTGCAACTTTGGAAATTTATACATGGTGTTTGCTTTTGAACAGGAAGAAGACAGATCGAAAGATGCAAAGTGAGACTAATGGTTACTATGGATATCGAGCAAGGGAGCAAGAAAGAGTAGTGTACGATGATAGAGAGTACATGACTTGATTATCATCTGATGTTTGTCCTAATATATTTCGTCCAAAGGCATTTTGTTTCTGATTTATATTTGATATTCCAAAAAACTTTCAAGATTGATATATAAAATCAAGTAATTTACTATAGTGATATAAATTTATTTTTCTTAGAATTCAATATTACATTCATCAAGTCCCACAAACGAACGCTTATATTAGTAACACACACGGTGAACAGAAGTACAAATAAGGGAAATAAGAACTATAACAGTAACAAGCTTAAAGACATCGACTTCTTTGTTCTAACATATGCTTAAAGCAACAACTGAATGACACGAAAATATGATTACTTCTCTGACCCATCTCACTCCTCGGATTTCTCAACTTCTTCTTTCTCCTGATCACCTTCTGCCTTCTCAATGGGTTTTTCTTCAGCTTCATCCTCTTCAGTAGCTACCACTGGCTCTTTGGCTGTCTCTTCAGGCTCGGCCTCTGCTTTGGATTCTTCAGCTGTTACTTTCTCGTCAGGCTCGGTTTCAGCTTCTGCTTTGGACTCTTGGGTTGTTACTTTCTCTTCAGGCTCGGCTTCTGTTTCTGCTTCTGCTTTGGATTCTTCAGCCTTTACTTCATCTTCAGGCTCAGCTTCTGCTTTGGGCTCTTCATGTGTTACTTTCTCGTCAGGCTCGGCATCTGCCTCAGGCTTTGGCTTCTCAACATCTTTAGCCTCCTCGGCGGCAAATGGCACCTCCTCGACGATAGATTCTTTCTCCGCGACGGTGGCGGTGGGGACGATCTCCGAGACTGCTGGTGCTGGATTAACTGATTCAACCTGCAGTATAATATATATATAAATACATGCATGGAGTTTGTATTAGTTACATCGATGACACACTTCCATTACCATAGGCATATATATATGCAGAAACCTGAATATGTAGAAGAATAGAACTGCATGCAACTGAACTGTATATATATTATATATATATATATGTGTGTGTGTGTGTGTGTAAGAAACTTCATGCTTAGGTTTATGATACTGATACCTGAGCAGTGGCCATATCTGCTAACAAGTAGGAGAAGAGACCGAGAGAGCTGTGCAATGAAAGAGAAAGCAATAAGCAAACTTAATTATGTGCTATCTGTGAATGTTGTGATTCTATGTAATGGAGTAGAGGGCTATTTATAGAGATGAAAATATAATTTAAATAAAAGAAAATATAGATTTATATATAATGTGTATAGCCCACTAAAAGAAAGAAAAGAATCTTATGCCAATTAACATGTCAGATATAATTGTGATGCATATGAAAATTAGGCTGGTCTAGCTGTAAAATAATACATTGCTTTTTCCAAGAAGAAATCTTTTTATTATTATTATTATTATTATTATTTAATTAATACGATGAGGGCTCCTCATAATTTATGAATTTCATGGATTTGAGAGGGGTGAGCCACATGGTAAGAATGGTAGTGAGAGAGAGAGAGCTTTTTCTTGAATGGATTGCTTCAGTGTTCTGTGCTGTAGTGTGCTTAGGTGACTGTTGTCATCATGCTTTCATGTCCTTTGATCTCCATGGTTGGGTGGGTCAAAGGCCATATATTTAGTGAGTTTCTTTGCTCCTTTTATTGCATGAAACTCAGCTAAGCCGTGTAGATAATAAGGAGAACTGTTTCTTTGGTAATTGAGTACTTTAAATTGTCTTCAAAAGAGTTTACATCACATCATTACAAACCAAATCCCCAGGTCATTATTTTACACGAGCTGCAGCTTCGAAGTTAGAGAATACAGTAAAATACAAATAATATTTAGGGAGATGTTGCAAGAAAAATTGCAGTTAAATATCGTTATAATATAGTATATATAATTAATTCTTTAAATTTTAAACGAAAGATCTACTGCAACTTCAAGCCAACTTGTCAGAACGATGACGTGGCATCGCTTTCGGACACTCCAGATTTAACCCGCTGTGGGGCCTTGTTCATGGCGCTTTATGAGTTGTACGCTCGCCTCCCATTGTGGCTATGCATGCTTAGGTGCCAGCCAGACTGAAAAAAGTTTGATTGGAATACCTTGGGCGGTGGGATGGAGCCCACTGGGTAGGACCCACATTGATTTTGGTCGATGACACGGCCTATAGGCTTCTGCCACGTGTAACTTTGTCCCCTTGATCTGTAAATGTGTACGTGTTAGTCCATTTGCTGTAATGATTCCAACCTTGGAGCATTCCTCCATGATAATATTAAGTTTTCAACTTGGTGTAATGATTCAAATCTTTAACGTATGTACATCAGTGTTTTAAAGATTCATTGCATAACATTGACAGAAGAGTGGAATTTAATAATTTAATGGGAAAGTTGTCTTAATAATAGTAAAATCAAAAGCATAATACTCTCAACCAAGAGAACATTCAAAAATCTAAACGATGTCTTGATGGACTTGGTTGCTTCTAAAGCTGATTTGGTCCTCTATCAAAGCCCAGGCATCGTGCTGTCACTCTTTGATCTTCAGTCGACGAGTTTCTTCAACGCTGTTGCTGCCCGCAGCTCGAATCTCGGCAAGGCCCATTCGTGCTGAATAATGTCTAGATTATCTTTCTCGGCGCCCAAGCTCTGAAACGATAGTAGAATACATCATATATGCATGAGCATGCTTGTGAAAACATGGCATATATGTATATTCATGGGCTATCAAGCAGTAATAGCAGATGACAATATATCACTTCCAACTCTTAGGATAACTAAAGCAAGTTTTTACGTATATACGAAGCTTTAATCTGTTTAATTCCTAACCCATTCTTAGTTTCTGGGCTTTCGAAATTTCAACCCATAGGTGGGTTGGCTTATGAACATGCAAGATCAACTTACGTAGAGCAGCTTAATAACACACGCACATATAGAGGACGTTAGTTAAGATAGTTCCGCTTATGCATGCAATCACCAGTTTCCAGCAAAGATAGAAGAATGTAATGAACTCTTAGCAGAAGAAAGTTTTAAAAGCATACCCTTGTTGGGTCGAATCCAAATCCTCCGCCGCCCATTTGCATCATGCGTTGAGCATCATCGGTGGCTGACGATAATGAAATATCACGTGTTAGTTTCCCCACTGAAAGCAATTTCAAGAATAGGTATCTGTTTTAAATGCAAATGTTTGAAGACAGACCGTTTTCCTCTCCCAATATAAGGGTGAAAAAACCCCTGAGCCCAAACAAATTGAGGAAATACCTGCAGAAGAAACGAAACTCAGTTATCAGCATTGGCAATCCTACAAAGAAAAACTGCACCGAAATGAGGGAGAAATAACTATACCACGAACGACTGCTAACATAGCTGACATCAACAGTGCTTAAATCTATTCCATTCTGCAACATGCCCCGGAATCTCTGAGTGAGTGGGAATGGAATTTTCGCTGAAAAACAAACGGTGCTTAAGTCAATTTACATATCATGGTGAGGTCAAGATGAACGAATGATGGATAACATCAAATGCCTTCCGATTCGAGGGCAGCACATTCAAAGTGTCAGAACGACCGAGCATAAAAATTACAACCAACAAGTTCATTACGAAAGACATTTAAAGGAATTTGAGAATTGAAGAAATACCTGCTACAAATCCAGAGAAGAAGAAGTTTACGAATGCAAACGTAAGCGTCTGTTCAACGAGAAATCAACATATTAGTATTAATAACAATAACAGAACTCGCCAACCATTGATCTAATAAAGCTTGTAGTCAACTACACCTGTGGTATGATCATTGAGAGATTCTTTTTCATCATATCCATAGCCATGTTAGGATCAGTGAACATTTGCGCCTGTGGATTCTGTCCCTGCCCTTTAGGCACGTTTAACAACCCATTCTCCTGCAAGAACACAAACATAGATACTCAAACGAAAACCAAAGGCACCAAGAAAAAAAATCGATTTCAGAGAAAATCCGACCTCATCTGTGTAATAATTCTTACGCGCTCGGAATGACTTAGCCGGAATGAAATTAGCAGCCGACTTGAGATTCCTCGTCCGTATTATCAACTGCCTGATAGAAAAAAACAAACAGAGAATAAAACAATCACCCTAAAATCTATCACAAGCCTTCAAATCAGCTAAAAGTACCCTTCTTTGACGATTTTAGGGTCGGGAACTTGATCCGATCTCATGAGCTTCGACACAAAATAACGTAAAACTCCGATGAGCACCATCACCACCGAAAGCGGTATCAACACCCAATCTCTTATCGCCGTGTCCAACACCAAATCTTCCGCCATGGTTGGTTAACTCTTCTTCTCTGATGTTAGCTCAGTCAGGTGAGCTGGTGATCTCTCGTCTCTGCCGATTGCAGCCGAACAGTATTTCGCGGCCACAAAATTTGATATTAAGGCCCATTTATGGTGTGCGAATTGGGCCATGCGAAAATTTTGAAAAAAAAAAGGAAAAAATATATATATATTAAACATCAATATGAATTTCTTCTTTGCAGTTTGATGCAGATGACAAATATATATTAATCCATGAGATCATATTATGACAAAAATCATTAGAGGCTGCCCAGTTTGCAATTGCATGGTTCTGACTGAGACTAAACTACTATCAAAGCTACCAGCAACAAAAAACCGAGTCAGTTCCTCGCATAAAGCTTCAGCTAAGCCCAAGAAAAACCGAAAGAAATTATTTCAAATGTTTCCTATGCTCTATCGGAGATCATTGGGATCGTATTTACTCCTGATGAGCGGGACACCGTCTTCTCTCCAGACAATCCGCTCTTCGCATAATGCTGCTGCTACCTCGACGTACAACTTATGCTCCTGGCATGGATTGATATTAACAGCACAAAGATGTAAGAATGGGCCAGAATGAATGAAGAAGAGTTTACACGTTCATCGATGTAAGAAGCAGTTATATGCTTGATTTGCAAGTTCAAATGAAGGGCCAAGCTTGTCTGTGAAAGCCATAATAGGTCAAAGATATGGTTTTTCGAATACCTCGCGCAAGACTCTTGCAGCAAGGTCCTCGGGTGTGTCCTTGGCCAGAACTGGGACTACCCTTTGTGCAATGATACGACCCGTGTCGTACTCCTCGTCAACATAGTGGATCGTCGGACCAGAAAATCTTCATGCAGAAAAAAGAAAGAACAAAAAAACATTTTTGCTACAATGGAACGAACTGATGATAATATAAAAATGAGAGGATAAGACAATGTTTGCTTGTTGAAAAACCTTGCTCCTGACGCAATGACTGCTTGATTGACCCTCATACCGTAGTAACCTCTTCCACCGAAAGCCGGAAGAAGTGAGGGATGAATGTTGAGTATTGATTTCGGATAAGATTTGACCAACTCGACTGGGATAAGCTTTAGATAACCAGCTAAGAGAATGAAATCAACATCGTAAGATCTGCACATCAAGAATCTTCACATTCTAACAAAAGCTTTAAAACAGACGAATGTTGAAAGAGACGAAGAATCTTCACATTCTAACAAAGATTCGAAACGGTTTTTCAAAGAATACTTAACCTTGTCCTAAACATTGTTCAATATGAAAGAACATATAAGGAAAACCATATCAAAGGATTAAGATCATCAAGATAGAGCTAGATGCTATTCTGACCTCAATGTGGCTGCAAGATGTTCTGCAGGAAAATACTCTTGTTGGCCTCTCTTTCGAGGAAAAACAACAACAGGGATGCCCTTGCTGCGAGCAAACTCTGCACCTCCACAATCTGCAACGCTCAAATGAACAAATAAATAACACTACAAAACAACATCTCCGAAAATTCCCAACTTTAATGGACTTAAACCTTCATATACAAACAACCAAGAAGACAAATAAAAGCGAAATTGTATAAATTAATGAAAACGAGTGGTGATGGGCTGTGTACCATTTTTATTGGTGACTAACACAACGACATCTCCAAGAACAGCCCCACCAACCGTTGCCTCGTAAATGGACCTGAAATTAGAGCCTCCGCCAGATACAAAAACGGCTAAATTCTTCCTTCGAATCTCTGCCATCGGCTCATGCCCTTCCACCTCAGAAACCCCTTTGAATCCTACTTCATCCAAACTGTCTCTGCACTGATTATTCTTGACGACCAAAGCGTTTGAAGTAGAACGATTGTATCTTACTGAAACCCAGCTCGGATAACGATTTACGTGGCGCAAATAGGGTTTGTTGGTGTGAGCTAAACCACCATCTCTTGGATCAAAGGGGCTCCGAAGATGAAGTGATTGTTGCATTTGCATCAGAACGTTTGTGGAATAATTCTCTCTCTCTCTCTCTCTCTCTCTCTGAATTCTAACTCTCCATGGTCTTTCTGATGTTGAGCACTGTGCAATTCAATGCAACAAAGGTATGCTTGGGCAGAGAGGGAGTGAGCTTAAATGGGCCTGGATATTATTAGGCCTATTAATGGGCTGAAACCCAATTATATTTTAGCCCGTTTAGGATTTAATCTTATATGACCATGATGAATCATGCCATGCTTGTAGATTATTCCTTGGTAGATTCTGCTATGGGCGCGGCGCCTGAGGCAAACTTGTTGCCGATGAACAGCTGGGAGAGGTCGTCGTCGTTCGAAGCTTCCTACGTTTCGACGTTCTCGGATTCTAAGATCATCGGCCACGACGACTCCAAGCTGTCTGAATCTTTTTCTGTCCATGTTGTTGTAGCCTTCTTCTTGGCTGAGGTTCGATCTCGACTAGGGTGGGGCCGATATGGGCTTGCTCCTCGTCTTACGGAGGCCAAAAGGGTTGAAGCAAGAGCTGCCCATGAGGTTGTCAAGATCTTTTTTTTTGTTTTTTCTGAAAGTATGAATGGCTTTCAAGAAGTGCATGAACTGATTGGGCAACATAAGTTCGGCGGGTTAGAAATGTCCGAAGAGTGTTATTGGGTTTCTTCATGTGTCATAAATGTATACAATCTAATCTATTACATGAGAAATGAGAGTTTTTGTGCCAAGAGAAGAAAGTCTGATATAATTAATGTAAGAAAAGCAGAAGCTGCTTATAAGTGGCTCATGGCTTTACATCATAATGAAAGGTAGCTTTTTTTCTTTTTTTCTTTCGGACAACACTTCGATTTGAGGCATGTTTTAGTGGTCTGATGACGTCATCGGATGCGGTCTGACTCGTCAGCATTCAATGAATTTCTGGGTTTCGATTTGTGGGCTTTTATTATGGGCTCGTCGTGTAATATTGTCCAACTAAATGGGCCTACTCTTCTACTCAGCCCAGTTAATTTCATCAGCGGTGGAGACAGCTACAGATAGATCTAACGGCCATCACTGCATCATTAGTATTGTGGGACCCATAAGGTTATAATTTCGATTTTGATTAGTTCTCAATTAGGGTTTCAGACGCCAAAACAGAGCACTTTCTGGAAAGACCCATCCTTTTTGGGTTGGCACGTTCCATTCCATTGTAATCTGCTTCCAAGGCACCATCGTCGCTATTCAACTAAAGGGCATAGAATGTTCCTTTACTCCTAAAGGTGTGATCTTTGATTGCCATACTTCTGTTGTTCTGCCTTCAATTTTCTTTCTCGGCCTTCCATTTCTTTCAGTTGGCTCTGGAGGAAAAAAAGGGAGAATTTTGGATTGTATTTGGTAGGTTCAGCTACCCAAGGCACTTCTTTTTTATAAGATTATTGGCCATTGAGTGGGTTTGATAGAGGTATATGGGGAAGTCTGGTAAGAAAAAGAAGGCTGGTGTTAGCCAAAACCAAAGCCAAACCCAAGCTTCGGATGGAGCCAATCAAGTTCCGCCAGTTGCTAACGGTGGTATTAAGTTAGACCCTTCGGCTTTCTTGAAAAGGGCACACGAGCTCAAGGAAGAGGGTAACATTAGATTTCAGGCGAAGGACTTCGCTGGTGCTCTCCAGCAATATGAAAAGGGCCTCAAGCTTATTCCAGCAATGCATCCTGATAGAGCAGTATTTCATAGCAATAAAGCCGCTTGTCTGATGCAAATGAAGCCTATTGATTACGGCCTTGTGATAACCGAGTGTAGCCTGGCACTTCGGGTGCAGCCAAGTTACGTCCGGGCCCTCCTGAGGAGGGCTCGTGCTTACGAATCGATAGGGAAGTACGAAATGGCCGTGCAAGATGTTAAAGCTTTGTTGAATGCCGATCCTAAGAACGCTGATGCGCTGGAGATATTTGGAAGATTGAGAGTTGCCCTTGGGCCTCGTCAAGATGCTCAGCAGGATCTTCAGAGCAGGCCATCGCCGGCTGCTCTTGGGGCCTCTGCTGTCCGTGGAGCACCTGTGGGGTTAGGACCGAGCTTACCGAGCAGGCCCGTGGCTAAGAAACCTGTGAACTCAGGTTTTGGCGCGAATTTACCTTCGAATAAGTCAGATAAGTTGTATCCAATTCCTCACATTGAAAACGGTCCGACGGCCAAAACCCAGCTGCCTCAAGTTGTCCTGAAGCCTGAAAATGGTCCATCGAAATCTTATTCTAATGCCACCAAGAATGACCTGAAGGATTCATCTGCTGTGCTGAAGCAGTCTGAATCTGTTGCAGTTCAGTACAGACCGCTGAAGCTAGTTTATGATCACGACATAAGACTCGCACAAATGCCGGTAAATTGTAGCTTGAAAGTCTTGAGAGAGATGGTTAGCAAGCGTTTTCCAATGTCGAAGTCTGTGCTGATTAAGTACAAGGACAGTGATGGTGACCTGGTGACTATAACTTGTACTGCTGAGCTTAGACTTGCCGAGTCTTGTGTTGACAATTTAGTCCGGAAAGACCCTGATTTGGAGAAAGGGGACTCATTCGGAATGTTGAGGTTGCATATTGTGGAAGTAAGTCCCGAGCAAGAGCCACCTTTGTTGGAAGAAGAGGAAGAAAAGCCTACTCAGACTGAGGTACCTATAGGAGATGACTCTTCCGCGGCTGATATCGCTGCTGAAAGTGTAGACTCTAAAACTGATAATGCCGAAAAAGTTCCTATTAAGGAGAAAGATGCTGCTGCAGAAGATGCTGAGTTTAAAGAGGTGGAGATGGATGATTGGTTGTTTGAATTTGCGCAACTCTTTCGAACGCACGTCGGGATCGACCCAGATGCTCACATCGATCTTCATGAGCTAGGTATGGAGATGTGTTCAGAAGCTCTTGAAGAGACAGTGACTAGTGAAGAGGCACAAAACCTTTTCGACAAGGCTGCCCTGAAGTTTCAGGAAGTTGCTGCTCTGGCTTTCTTCAACTGGGGTAACGTTCATATGTGCGCAGCTCGAAAAAGAATCCCGATTGAAGAATCGGCTGGCAAAGAAATGATGGATACTCAACTGCAAACTGCTTACGATTGGGTGAGAGAGAAGTACTCCCTCGCTAAGGAGAAGTACGAACAGGCCCTTACGGTCAAGCCAGATTTTTACGAAGGATTGCTCGCTCTGGGCCAGCAACAGTTTGAAATGGCGAAACTGCATTGGTCGTTCGTACTAGCGAAGAAAGAAGATTTGTCGAAATGGGACCCAACGGAGACAATTAGCTTATTCGACAGTGCAGAAGAGAAAATGACCTCCGCAACTGAGATGTGGGAGAAACTCGAGGAGCAAAGAGCTAATGAGTTGAAGGATCCTAGTTTGAACAAGAAAGACGACCCATCGAGGAGGAAGAAGAAACAAAGTGGCGACTCTTCCGTGGCTGTGGAGAATGAAGGAGATATCTCACCTGAAGAAGCAGCAGAACAGGCTGTTGTCATGAGGTCTCAGATCCATCTGTTTTGGGGTAACATGCTTTTCGAAAGATCGCAAGTGGAGTGTAAATTGGGACTGCAAGGTTGGGAAAAGAACCTCGACGACGCCGTCAAACGGTTTAAACTCGCCAGAGCTTCTGAAACTGATATTTCTACAGTCGTCAAGAATCATTGCTCCAACGTGGAGGAAGCTGCTAAGGAGAAACAAGTCGAGGATTCGGTTGCTAAAGCAGCTGAAAAGCAAGAAACTTGAAGAAAGCTGTTTGTGTTCTTGATGCTTGTGATTGAAGACAAAAGAGTTTTAGTTTCTCTTTTATTTCTTTTTTTCTTCTTACCAGGTGATGATTGTTTGTTAAAGATTTCAAAGGAAGGGCCTTTTGGAGTAAATTTTTTTCTGGGCAAGACTGGTTTTTTTTTTTCCATTTTTTTAGAACTTTCTCTGTGACTCCTTGTTTAAGCTGTCTTCGTTGGAACTGAGAATTTTTAATTTATTTGAATAAATATATCCATAAGATAGAAAATTCTTACCACAAATACTAAATAGAATTATTTTCGAGCAAATTCTAATATGACAAAGCGCAGCAAGAAACGGCCAGCTTAAACACCTAAAAGGTAAAGGTTGCTTGAGCAGTGGAGACTTGTGGAATTATTACAGCACCATTGTTCTTAAATGCCTCAAACCTCGGCTCCTTAGCCTGAAACTTGAGGCCAGCATAAAGATTCATGTAGTCTTCAAACACAAACTTGGGATACAAATCTTTCTTCCCATCATCGTCTTCCTTCTCGACCAAAGTCGGGGCCGGACATATCACAGCGTTGCTCCCGGGATTATAAAACGAAGCAATCGACATTCTATTCCCATCAGTCTGCGCCACGACCCGATGCATCACACTCTTGTACTTCCCGTTGGTAATAACCTTCATCGAAAAAAAGATAAACAATATGTAATAACAAAGTACTATAGCCTTGAACTATTTGTTCAACGCAATCTATATGATATGTACGCACCTCAAGCTGATCCCCAAGGTTGACGACGATCGAGTGCTTCAACGGAGGGACGTCAACCCATTCGCCGTCTTTGAGAAGCTGCAGGCCGCCGACCTTACCGTCTTGGAACAAGAGAATGATCCCGCCAGCATCTGTGTGGGCGCGAAGGCCCTTGATGAGGTCTGGCTTAGGACAAGGCGGGTAGTTGCTCACTTTGGTGCCAAAGGTTGGACCTTTCGAGCCAAGGAAAGCGTTCTTGAGGTACCCCTTTTCGAGCCCGAGGTTCTCGCAGAGTAAGTCTAGTAGCTCCTCGGCTAGCTTCTCTATCCCGGCAGCAAAATCCTTCATTACCTTCCTGTATTCTTCGTCGAGGTCGGGAATCTCGGATATGTTAGAGACGGGCCGATGCTTCAAGAAGAAGGTGCTCTCCCAGTCTGAATCGATGTTTTCGGTTTGAATAGCTTCGAGCCCTTTGATGGCTACCATTTCTTTGAACCTTTGTTCCATGCACTTTTTGTAGTGCTCCTTCGTCAACCTTTCCACAGTGTCCAAGAACTGTGGGGCTATGCTGTGGTTTACCAGCTTTTCATTGTAATAGCAAGCAAGCGAGAAGTGAGTTATTACACAAAATCTCCATATCATAGAACTTTAAGCTCTACATATATATATACGTACCTCAAAGAAACCCCAGTTTTCACAGGCATCGTTGATGGCCTCCATTGTTGCAGACCTCTCTTCTCCATTGAGCTTCTCCATGTCTATAATAGGGAACATCGCCATTTTTGTTTTTGTTTCTCAGAGGATAAAGAAGGGCTCGTGTTAGAAGTAGTCAAAAGTTCTTGGAGCACAATATATAGAACATGAAAGGGTTAGAGGGGGTCGAAATATTTGACATTTACTGCCCCATAAATAATAAATAAATTTAATCGTAATTTATTCTGATTTTAATTCCATGGTACGCATGGCATTAACATACTTATTTAATCACATTAAAACCAGCGCAGTAAATTCGGGAATATTCATTTCTATTACAAAGAAAGATGTCGTTACATACGCACGAAGTCTATCCGTCTGGTCCAAAGCCATCGTCGTTTTGTTAATTTGTTTATTATATTAATAATTATAATGCAAACCTTTCTATGTCGATATCCAAGAAAATTCAAAAAGAGATTGACAAAGAATAGTGATTAGTCACTTGGAAAAGTTGATACATTACATTAGATTTGAGCACAAGAGAATTTGCCTTTGATCTCCAAGAAGCTTCGCCGCCAGCTCGCCTACAACGCAAAGCACACACTCTTTATAAATTTATTTTTATTGTCCATGTGTATTCGAATTAATTGGTTATTTTCAAATAATAGTGAATATCATATCATGCTAGGCATGAGAATTTTATAATCCAATAAATAGTGTGAAAAACAAATCACACCCACACATGAATTGGCTATGATTACACACATTTTTATTAAATTGATCGATCGAAGGTGAGTCGTAAACGGGCCTTATCGGGCTTTTGGCCCAATTAGTCAAACGAGAAGGGCCTGAGTCTTGGCTTCTGACAACATGCATCGACTAGGTTTGGCAACGGGGCGAGTCGGAGTCGGGTCGCTAATCCCCATTCCTGCCCCGATACTTATCAGAGATCCGCCCCGTCCCCGATAAGAGAGATGCGTGAAATTTTTTTTCTACCATTTCACACGACGTTTTTCGGGTATAATATTATTGCCTTTGTGTTACAGTAACTAAAATAATAATAAAAATAAAACGTGTCCGACAAGATTACCATAAAGCATAAAGAAATATATGTTAATTTTGAGATTAAGACTCTCCAATAAGTTTAACAATTGTAAGTTCATTCGTAACTATGAGAAATAAAGTCAATATTTAATTGGGCAGGGAACCCTAGCCGCGGAGAGTACGATCCATGTTTTCGCCCCACGATGAAAGAAAACATGGTATCTCCGCCCCGATCAGGGCGGATTCCCGTGGAGAATAGGGAATCCCCGCCCATTGCCTATGCCTAAAAGGGGTGTAAAATGGTTCTTAGTATGTGTTGTAAGTGTATAAATCTTAGTAAAATGACCGTATATAATCACTATTATAAAAATCGGCCTAGTAGGCGGCGACCAGGCTAGGCGCTTGTAACGACCCGTCCCATACCGGCTGTTACTGGTAACATTCGTCCTACTGGGGACCAGTGGGGTTGGGCCCACCACACTCCTACTGATAATCTGGCCCCACTGTACCACCATTTATACTTAACCTTCCAGCGTGCTTTGTCCTCACTCGCACGCACCCTGAGCTGCTTCCCAGGGGGTCACCCATCCTAAGATTGCTCCAAGTCAAGCACGCTTAACTTTGGAGTTCTTATAGATGGACTCCCGAAAAGGTAGATCGACCTTGGTGATATGAGTAGTACTATCAATTCTCTTATACGATTCTTAGACCGACACGCCCATACATTGCCAGCCTCAGGATCCCCTCTCATTCGGGTGTGGGATCGGTTCATTCATGTACCCCTTCGCCTAGAAGCCTGCCAGGAGCCGCACCTTGTCCGTGCCCTCTCTGGCACCGGCGATCACTCCCCGCCCTCATTGACCCCGGGCGTCACAGCACTAGTCGTATGATCACCGTGACGAAAATCGGCTAGTCCGCTATTTAATCGGTTCATTTTTTTTTCGGATATTTTTAATAAATACATAAAAGTTGAATGCTTGTACTAATGTTATTTTATTGCAATATTGGGATTGACATTATTTATTTAGTATGTTTGGATAAAATTAGATGCTCCTTAAATAATATATGGAAAAAAAAAAGTTGACCAGTATAATTTTTGCCTAGAAACCATCTAGGTCGTCTGGGCGTTGGGCGCGCTAGCAAATTTTACAACATTGGATATAATTAGCTCAAGGTCTTGTGTTCAAGGTGTTGTCTTCTTACCATTACCTTGTCTTGTCCCATGACTATAAAAACAAGCACAAAGAAGGAAGAAACTATACAAATACATAAGAAGCCAAAGAATCAATATTGCCATCTGCGTCGTAGAAACAAATCATCACACACGTCATGGAACACCTCAAGAACAACGCCGGCAAACTCATCGGAGTTCATACTGATGTAATAATCCAATAACCTCCTCAGATCCTTGACTTCCCTTATCCTATTCGTCACGATCATCTCCTCCATGGATCTTCTAAAATCCTCCCTCGGATCGTAAGAGGCCCTCTCCACGGCCACCATCATCACCACGAACTTAGTCTCTTCACGGCTTCGATGATGGCAAAGATTATTACGATGTCTGGAGGATGATCTTCTCGTCGTCCTCTGATCCCCGTAGATATTATTCCTCCTCCGATTCGCAGTTTCTTCTTGCCTTTCCCTTATCATACCCTCCAATCTTTCTTGCACCAAGGCGTGCGCCATGCTCGAGATACTATGAAACCTGTCTGAACTATTACCGCCGGAGCTGCTCTCGGGTTCGTCCGAGGAAGAAGACACGCTGATCCTACTACAGCTGCAGCACAAGGCGGCTTTGCGTCCGCCTGGGCTTTGGAGGGATGATTTGTTCCTAGTTTGAGACCTTAAAGCGATGTCTTGCTTTGTTCTTGGCATTATGACATGGGTTTTGAAGTTGTTGGCTGTTGTTGTCGTAAAAGCTAAATATGGGACTGTAGAGTGAGCTTGCTGTAATAATCATGGTGGTGTGTCTTGGGACTAAAGTGAATGAATTTGTGTCCTAAAGCTGAGGCTTTAAATCAACTAGTACGAATTTGAATATGGTAGAGAGGGAAAAGTTAGGGTTTTGTTTATTAGGTTAATGATGTTTTCAATGGAATCATGGCATGCTTTTACTTTAGCTAATGGTGGCCAAAGAGACAATCTTTTCAAATCCAAAGCTCATTACTCATCCCACTACATCGTCCCTTTTCAATATAGTCGTAAACAAAGCTATATATTAGGTGCATAATGATGGCCAAGAACACACATCGAACTCATAAAACACACTTGTTTAATGTTGTAAGAACTCGATGGGAATCAAGTTTGGTCGGGCTCCTCGGGAACATATGCACGTTGGTAAAATGCTAAGCTATTACTCAAAAGTTTATTATTTATAGAGAATAAGGAATCTTTGACGTAGGTGTTATATTCATCTTCATTTTTATGGTACCTAGTTATTGCTAGGGGTGTATGGTTAGGTTTTAGGGCGGTTTTCGGGGAATTTCTCGCACCGAATTGTCATGTGATTTCTTGAAAAAAAAACAAAATTCTTAAATTGCAATTTTGAAAAATAAAACCACGTGCGGTTTTCGGGCTTACGGTTTTTAACTGATGCAAGTAATATTAATATTATATTGAATTAGGGGTGAGCAAATGCGGATATCCGCATTTTCGGATCGGATGTCCGGATTTTCGGATAGATAAAAATGAAGACCGCATCCGATCCGATTTTATTCGGATATCCAAAAATCGGATATCCGCTATATTCGGATATTTAAAACGGATATCCGCATCCGCTTTTTAAATTTAAAATTGAACTTCTTTTTTATAATTGATATTTATTTTGTTTTTAAGTTGTTCATTTTTTTTATTTCTTACCCAATATATATATATATATATATATATATATATATATATATATATCTTCTTACAGATAATAATTCATACAAAATATAAACGCAGTTAAAATATACTAATATTTTAAACGCATTTGATGCGTGTGTTCTAATTATTTTATAATTTTAAGAGTTATTTTAAGCCTTTTAATATAAAGCTTTTATTTTAAATATTTTATTAATAAAAGAAAAATTGATTTGTGAGAATATAATTGAAATAATTAAAAATACAAAGATTAAAATTGTAATAAAAATTACATACCAAATTATTTGGTAACTGATTACCATAGAATGCTGATAATTTATAAATATTATAGTATAGATATGATTTAACAATTGCATTACACGATAATACTCTATTAAAAAATTCGCATGATAGTTCTGTAGTTATCCGTTATTCTCTTTTCGTCACTTTCTTTCCTCTAGCTTTTTTTTTTCAATTCTCTATTCAAGTTTTGCAAGAATAATATAAATTCTATATATTATATTTGTGCCATAGTTCAATAATAGATTTTGCACATCTTTTTCTTTTTTCTTTTTTTTTTCTTTTGTGCCACTTTTTTCTTTTTTTTTTGGGGGTCATTATTTAATTTATTGTATTTTTACTTTTTAAAAAATATAAAACCGGATATCGGATATCCGAATTTTAAACCGAGCACTATCCGGATCCGATCCGGTTTATTTTAAAATAAAGCGGATCGGATATCCGATCCGGTTTTTAAAACCGGATATCCGATTTTTCGGATTTTGAAAACCGAATATCGGATCGGAATCCGGTTTTCGGAAAATTTTTCTCACCCCTATATTGAATGATACTACTATTAGTGAAGTCTAGACTCAAAACAAGAATGTAAAAAGCCGTACAATTGTATTAGAACCAAATTAATGTGCAATAATCAAATTGTAACGTGGGGCCAATATGAAATTTAAAATGTAAAAGTGAATCAATTTGTTATTAAGCGTTTGTGTCATGTCTATTTCAATTTTAAATCAGTTGTTCTAGAATATATTTTGAACTTCCATTCTTATAAAAATATGTTTATTAACCTGAAAATGAAAGTTAATATATAATTACTATTTGACCAGCATAAAAATAAAATTAGATATAACAGTAAAAAAAAAATATAAATATAAAAGTATAGTGCGGTTAGTTTTGATGCGATTAAACCACAATTTAGCCCTTTAATGTCTTAAATCGGTGCGACACTTCAAAAAGTCGTTACGATTCTTAGTTGATGGGTTTAATTAGGTGAAGCCCGATAAGCTCAACCCAACCGTTTTTTGGTTGCATATAAGGGCCGTTAGAAAGCCCAAACGGAGATTGCTCGCTTTATTGTTTTCGAACTCGCTAATCATGAAAAGCCCAAACGCAATCGCTCTTGGCTTACGTTACACGTTGATGCCCGATGGTCGTGTGTTGCCAGCTTGCGTAAGTTTCTTCGCTTTTGACTTTCCTTTGTGCTCCTTCCTCAGATTCTCTCCTCACCTACTATATTCTGCTCGCTCGATTTCTTCTTTTATTTTTAATACTGATTTTGTTGTCTTCGGCGGCTTACGATGAGCCAGAGGCAGTCTTCTCCAGCTGATGGTAATGTTGATGGCTCAGCACCTCAGGATGGATCATCCGCTGCTTTTAAACAGTATGTGCAGTTGATTGAGTTCGTTTTTTTTTTTTTTTTTTTTTTTTTTTACGATTATACTCAGCAATTTACGATTTCAACGGTAGGTGTGGTTGATTGTGAGAATGCGATGTACTTTTTGTGTAGTGACTTCGTGTTTTTTTTTCTATATTTAGCGTTTTAGTAGATGAGTAGTCTGTTTGTGTTTCCGTACATCATCTTTCGAACTGCGCTGCTATATAATAGACGATCGCGATTTTGTATTTCGACCCTTGCACATGGCGGTAGATACGTGTAGTGTATGTTAGCGTGAGTAAGCTTTAAAATTACGTTTGGTGGTAGCCTATGAATTTGTTGAGTAGAGAGAAGTTATGTAATATTAATTTGATGGAAGATGATTCCAAGTGCCCGAACTTCTTTCTTACTGTTCAATTCGTCTATCAGTTTATTATCCTTTACATACTGAAACTTGGATTTTCAGTTAATAGTTAATGTTGTATGATTATGTGTTTTGCAATACAATTATATGAGATCGAACAGGCGAAGGTGTTACTCTATGCATTCTTATGTTGTATGTGAGTTAGTTTTGTTATTTTAGATTTATGACGAACTCGGTGATATAGTTTTCTGAAAGTAGTGTGATATTGAACTCTGGTATATCTTTCAGCAACTTTGAAGGTGTGGCGAAGTCGATGCATTCTGCAATCTCACTTAACAAGACAGAATTTCTAGATGCTGCCCTCAATGATTTCTCCGAGGCGAGTTTAGTTACATGTTAATCGTTTGCTTTTAATATCTCGTTCGCTTATTGTGCGCTGTGTAAAACAGGGATACTGTGGTCTTGGCATTGAGCCCCGTAGGACTTTATTGCTAACACTTGCTAAGGAATATGACCTTAATCGGACGCATGTCCGTGAATTGATGAAACAGTATCTTGAGCTCGAGCTTCCTAGTAGTAAGTCACATGCAAATATATTATTGTTTATACTCAATTCTTTTTATTAATACTGTTGTACGCGGTGGTCTTGCTTTGAATGATGACGTGATGGAGAAATTTATTAGGGGATGAGTCCGTAGAAAGAGAGTTGTACTCTACTTTCTATGGGATTGAGCGGAATTTGAGGCATTCTCTCAAGCCAAAGTATGAAGATCTTTTTGAACGGTTGAACACACACCCTGGAGGGCTAAGATTTTTATCTATCATGAGAGGGGACTTGTTAGCATTTCTCAAGTATGGCACTCTTTGTCTTACTTGTTCTTGTTTGATGTTTTTGTGTGTTTATTAAATCCTACTGGAAACTTCCTCAGGTACGGCGTTCTTTTGTCATATTTGTTCTCAATATGATTGGATTGTTTTCTCGAGTCATAAAATGTGTTATCTTATTTATGATGCTATCTAAAATTGCCATAGGGAGGAAACTGTTGCATCCCTGAAGGCACTGGACTCGTATCTGAAAGAAAAACTTGTTACATGGCTGAGTCCTGCAAATCTTCAACTTGAGCAAATAACGTGGAACGATTCCGCTTCCTTATTGGAAAAGATTGTAGCATACGAGGTCTGTTTCCTTGTCTCAATCCCCTGAATTTCAGACTAACTTTATTGGTTGATTTAAGCTGGTAACTATTTTCGTTGTCAAATTTTTAGGCAGTGCATCCAATTAGTGATCTTTTAGATTTGAAGCGAAGGTTAGGTGTAGGACGTCGTTGCTTTGGATACTTTCATCCAGCGATTCCAGGTCAGCTTTCTTTGTTTGTACGTGATCTGGCGCGTGTGAAGTGCCACGTTTTATTCCAAAATGTTCTACTATATCTCTGAAAGTGAATATCAACATATTAAATGTTTGCATACATCTATCTCTTTTAATATTTTGCAACATGGAAAGATCTTCTACTCTGTTATTTTTAATATACCGCACGTTAAGTTATATCTTGCTACTTAGCTCCTTCAACCCTACAAATCAAAGTCCTGAATAAATTGTCAACTGTTCCTTTCGAAAGGCTTCATACATAATTCAGCTGCAAGTTGCCTGTTAAACTGTTCTTTCTGTATACAGATGGATGACCTATACCTGTGGTTATACTATATTTCTTCAGGTGAACCTCTGATTTTTATTGAAGTTGCACTCATGAAAGACATGGCTCAAACAATACAGGTGAAAATTATGTTGTAAAAAATATTTGAGGCCATCATTTATTGTTAACAAGCTAATTGCAGGAAGTTTTATGGGATGATCCTCCAATACCTGAATCTGAGGCAACCTGTGCGCTTTTTTACTCCATATCTTCCACTCAGGTAATGGGGACGTCATACCGGCACCTTCCACATGATATGATAGAATATTTTCTCCGACTTAACACTGTTTTCGTGCTGAACAAATATAGGCACCTTTTATGATTCGATGATAAAAAGATTATTCTAATATTATTATGGACATTGTCATGGTTTTTACTTTTTTGCCTCTTCCTCCCTTATAAATGAACTTTGATTCAGTGACTATGATGATACAAATTTTGAGTTTGAAATTATTCTAATGCTACTAATACATTCTATGCTCTCCTTTGGCTCAAAATTAATGAAAAATGGTGTTCCTCTGCCCATACTGCATCTAAAGTGTAAACTGCTCCCCTGTTTTGGCTTGCTATTGTAATCTGATTCCTATTACATATTGTCCAATGTCCACCATCTGCAGCCTGGTTTGGCTGGAATCAACTTAGGAAAGTTTCTTATCAAACGCGTTATTGATTTGGTGAGACGGGATATGCAGAAAATCTCTGTAAGCACATTTTCTTAAACATATTACCATATATTGATAAGGCACATTCTTTTGGTGAAAATTGGAGGTTGTGACTTGATCTCCAAAACACACATCTTTGTATCTTTTACTCTTACTAACATCAACTGCAGACATTTGCAACCCTTAGTCCAATACCTGGTTTCATGGAATGGCTTAAGTCAAAGTTGACTTCTTCTGATGATGCTGCCCCCACGTCTACTGAAACCCTATTAAAACCCGAAGAAGAAGCTGCACTCTTGGATGCCTCAGGGTACACAGTTTCTCATTTGATTTGTTGAGAATGCATTACACTTGAATTTCTTGGCCCGTATTTGAAATGGGACTCGATATCTTTTTCGTTTTAACTTAACTAATTTGCAAGTTTTTATATTGGATCTTTTCCAATTATAACCAATAATCTTTAATGTCCACCAGGGAATTCGCTAGTGGGAAAACTGGGATGGAAGTAATGCAGACCTTACTCTCAGCACCTGCATATGATTTGCTTAAATCTGGGCCGTTCTCAAGGGTGATGAAGGCCCCTCTCACGAGGCTTTGCGCGAGGTGTGCATTGCTAACTGAATTATGGAAACACTGATAATAATATGGCATGAACAAAGAACTTAAAAAATAATAAAATATTATGTTTATTTCTCATGCAAGCGCAATAGCAACCAATGTTTCATTCTTCTATACTAACCCATGAGCTTTCTCTTTGGTTTCAAAGTCGATAATTCTTGTTTCGACTTCTCGTGTTTTGCAGGTACCTACTTAAAGAGAGGAAGAGAGGAAAGTCTTTGGACTCCGTGGGGAATTTCCATTTACAAAATGGAGCAGTATGTCTGCGTTATAAGTTCTTGCAATCGCAAATTTATTTTTCCTTATGAGAGATTGAAAACATTCCACTGCTCACCTTTCAAAAAATTACTATGCAGATAGTTGGACGAATTAACTGGATGGCTGATAAATCTGAGAAAGGTTTAAAGCAGAGTGCTGGAATGATGGTCAATTACATCTACGAGTAAGACATTATCTTAAACCATATTATTCCACTCAATACATTTGTATCTCTATGATCGATTAACCAAAAAACAACTTCTCTCTATCACTGTTGTGGCTACTTTACATAGGTTGGATCACATTGAGGAAAATGCTCTATCTTATTTTAGCAAAGGGCAGATACAAGCTTCTGATGAAGTCAAAGCTTTACTTGAGGTAACATTTATTAATATATAAGAGAATGCATCATCACGATTTGAGTTCGGTTCATTCATTTGCTATTTTCATTCTTCAGTAAGGGATTAATGGCCACGACGAACGTAATAACAATGAACTATGATGTCGTCATAAATAGCCGTATAGATAGACAGATGGATATATAGATCCGTAGTACAAAAGGTGATAGGTAAATACCAACTCTATTGATAGATGATTCTCCTATGGTTGTGGAACTGCTACAGTTGTAAATGCCATGGAATAAAATCAACAACAATCTTCCTCTTTATTTGTTTCTGCTTTATTATTGTACGGTAAATGATCTGCAACTAAGCAACCCTCGATGACTCCACGATGAACTCCACCAAACGGTCGAGCGACTCAGAAGACGAGCCCCCTTCACTCATACACCGCTCCACCCTCTCCTTCATCTCACTCACTCTCTTCCTCACCTCTTTCCCTTCCTCACCAACCATAAGCGACCTAACCGCCCTATCAACACCGTCCGAGCCCGAACCACTCTCCAGTCCGATCCCGACCCTCCACACGTCCGTAATGTACCTCGCGTTGATCATCTGGTCCGAGAAGCAAGGCCTGCACAGCAACGGGACCCCCTCGCAGACGCCCTCCAGCGTCGAGTTCCACCCGCAGTGCGTGAAGAACCCTCCCACCGCCGGGTGCTCCAGAACCTTCTTCTGCGGGGCCCACTCGACTACGCACGCCCGGCCCGTATCAGCAAACAGGTCTCTCGGCAAGCTCTCCATCGCGTTCGAGGAGCTGCTGTTGAGCAGTGAGGGCCTGATCGCCCACAGGAACTGCTGCTCGCTCTTCACGAGCCCCTTCGCCATCTCGACGAGCTCCTCCTCGTCTATTATCGCCATGCTGCCGAAGCTCACGTATATTACCGACTTATGGGGCTGCTTGTCTAGCCACGATAGGCAGCCGTCGTGCTCGTCCATCAGGCTCGTGGGTAGGTTTGGTGCAGTACGTTTGTGGAAAGGGCCTATGGGGAAGAACGGTACTTGGCATTTTTGCTGGAGTCTCTGTAATGGGGCGTGCTCGAATATGTCGGTCGAGTTCAATATGATTGCGGAAGCTGACGATGTGTCCATGAAACTACGTAGGAAATCGAGTACGGGCTCTGGGATTTCTAGGTTGGCTGGAAGGGGCAGATCCTTGAACGTAAGAGGAGGCTCGTTGGGTATCGGATCGTTAAGCCGTGACTCTGTACAAATATACGATAAAAAAATGGAGTGAAAATAGCTTGAATATAAGTTTTTAGTGATAGTTTGGATTAATCAATACCTTGGATTGGAAGTATCTTATGCTCCAACAGCTGAAACAAGACGTCGTGCGACTGAACATAAGCAGCCGCCGTGGTCCTCAACACCACGGAAGGAACGCACAGCTTGGACGCCACTGAATCGGCAAACCTCATAATGGGATCGTAGATCACACACGCCAACCTCTCTTGCCCGTCCAGCAACCGAGCCACATGGTCGCGGAAAGGAGCTTCACAGCTGTCGTTCATAGCCTTTATCACGGCCAGCGTGTTGTAGAATGAGGTGTCGAGGCCGTCGACGTTGTCCTCCATCTCTAAGAAGGTGAAGTCGGGATGGTTGGAGGGATTCGGAGCGTTGTACTTGGTGTGGGCCACGACTACGGCGAACCCCTTTGAGTGGAGTATGGAGCCTAACTGAAGCATCGGCGTCATGTGGCCCTGGTAAGGAAATGGGACCAACACCACAGCTAGTTTCCTCCCTTGTGCATCCATATCTCTTTTTATGTGCCGTGACGATGTGCGAAGCTTTTGGCCTGTCTTTATAACGACGGCTTTGCCTCGTCGCGGGGCTTAGGGCTTGCGAAACTGTCCGATGAAAACGAAGGTTTTTTCACGAATATCAAGGGAGTTTTACCTTGTTCCAACTAATGGGGGTGAGGCATTTATGGTAGAATAAGCACGCCCACAGCTGACATTTGGAAGTATGTGTGGTGATTGTATTTGGGCTCAATCGGCAAAGTTGATACCTTTTTTCTGGGAAATTAGGTAGAGAAACATCGCTGATCTTTGTTGTGCTGCCGTCTTTGACTTATAATATGAATTTGCTATATGGTACATTATATGATCTATGCCAAATGCTTAGAATTCGAGGAATGTTAGAAGTTTCAATCAACGACTTCCTTAAATAATTTCATCTGTTAGAATGAAATATTTTATGGACGTCTCCGTCGGGTTGGCCTAATGGTTGAGAAGGCTAGTGTTAGATTCGTTTCAGACTCAATTTAGTCGTAGGATGAGAACTATGTAAGATTCGCTTCAAACTGAACTTAGTTGTAGGGTGGGAACTATGTTGTTATTTTTTTTTTTTGCGGTTAGAGGTATCCCCACTCGATCCCTCGACCTAACCCACAAATCTTTAAGGCATTCTCATTAACCACTAGGCCAAGTTCTTATTGGCGGATCTACGTTGTCGTTGTGTTAGGAGAAAGAAGAAAGAAAAAGATAACAAATATTCTATTGGAAAGTACTAGTAAAAGAACAGAAGCGGACAATATAAAAAGCATCTTAAGACGGCTGCTCCATCAATGCTGTAATGGAATGAGACAAATACAGAAAATTTTATTCTTTTAACTCCTTAGCTCTCTCCCAACCCTTAAAAAAAAGAAGAACAGAATGAAAGTTGCTTGGGATAAAACCAGCAAGCTCCTCTCATACGCCCTCATCATCGTAGCATTCTCCGACGTCAACCTCTTCGTCGTCGACGCCAAGTGCAAGAAGGGTTGCGACCTCGCCCTAGCCTCTTACTACATGTGGCAAGGATCGAACCTCACCTACATAAGCCGCATAGTCGGCAAGAAAATCCCCGAAATCCTCGCATACAACCGCCACATCACGAGCCCCGACACCATCGAGGCGGGGACGAGGATCGACATCCCTTTCTCTTGCGACTGCCTGAACGGAGATTTCTTGGGACATACGTTCGAGTACGTAACCGAAAGCCAGGATACGTATTCGAAGATCGCCGAGTTTGCGTTCGCGAACCTCACGAGCGACTATTGGATTCAGACGGTCAACGTCTACGACCCTAATCAAGTGCCCAACTCGGTCCCCATCAACGTTACGGTCAACTGCTCGTGCGGCGACCGCCGTGTTTCGAGGGATTACGGGCTTTTCGCGACGTACCCGCTTAGGCCCGGCGATGATTTGCAGTCTCTGGGCGCGGAGTCGGGGGTTTCGGGGGATTTGTTGCGGGGTTTTAATCCCGGGGCGAACTTTACCGCCGGCTATGGGATTGTGTTTGTCCCAGCTAAAGGTTAGTTTTTTTTTTTTTTTTATTGCATGAATGACCTATTGATTTTGTCTTTTACTTATCATGGAAGAACGTCAAAGACGAAATGGGGAAAACATAAAATTACGTTAATTCATTATATTAATCTATTCACAAGTGAGATAATTATATATCTCAATATCATATGTGACTATTGAATTCTTTATTTTCTGGCTTTTGGATCATTTCAGATTATTTATTTTTTACAACTATAGTTTTAACTGAATCCGCGCCACATGCGCTCGTCGGGGAATTCCCGCCCCGTGTATTGTTTAGTATATAATTTATTCTAGTTTTTAAGTTTTGAAAATGTTGTGACGACGGAACCGATGAATGCTGGGAAAGATATTGTTGAAACTGTGAAATTTCGTTATTGGACCTACGCACCCAGGCCCGCATTGGAGGAGAGTTGACCGCATAAGTTATGAGCTTCCATCCTAAAACTAATTGGTGATAGGTGGAGTGACCATAAGCTTATATAATAGTCAATATCTCCAATTTTAATCGACGTGGAATTATGTTCTTTAACAGAAACACTCTTGAAAACAACTGAGTGAACTAAGGAAAAGATACGATTGTGGCGCCGTCGATGAAGAGAGAAAGAAAGAACGAAGAAATATTAGGGTTTAAGATATTTATTAGTAAGGATTATTTAGTAATTTAGCGTCCCGTCCGCGTCCAGGCAGGGAGTGATCGCCAACCCCGTTCCATCTTTTGGGAGAGAAAACGAGGATTCTCCGCACCGATCAGGACGGATTCATGTTGAGAACAGGCAATTCCCGCCTCATTGCCAAGCCTAGTATCATCGCGTTTGCTTTTAAGCCCATTTAAGAATTGGGCCTGACTGGTTTGTTTCGTATAAGCCCATTTAAGAATTGGGCCTGACTGGTTTGGTTCGTATAACACGAGGCCCATATAAAATATTTATCTCAGTCAACTTGGCGGCAAAACGCGGACAGCGTCGTGGAGTCAATCATATGGTCCCGCGACAGTTGCAATACAGCTGAGGAAGATACCATACCATTCATTACCAAGTTGTATACTGTTACTGCGCTAGAACTTTGACCGAGTAAACCATTCAAAAAGTCGTAGACTTTGAGGTTCAGGCGACATAAAGAAAAAGCCAACCTTGGACATCGCCAGAATTTCAGTTTTACGAGGTTTTTCAAGAGAGGTGAAGAGAAAACAAGCAATAGAAATGAGATTCAAGCCTTTTCTTGTGATCTTAGTGCTAATTCTTTTCTGGGCTGAGGTTCTTTCTCAGTGTAGTGATAGTTGTACTGCCTTGGCTTCGTATTACCTATGGTCGGGGACGAATCTCACCTTCATATCCACCATGTTTTCGACCACCATCACCAACATACTCAGCTACAATCCTCAGATTACCGACCCAGATATTATCCAAATGGACAGCAGAATAAACGTTCCTTTCTCGTGTGGATGCGTGGGCAGATCATTCATGGGCGGGCAGTTGACGTATCAAGTTAGATCTGGCGATTACTACGAAAGAATCGCTACTCTGTACTACTCGAATCTTACCACAGTCGATATGTTGACGAGGTTCAACAATTATGTACCTACGAATATCCCTGTGCCTTCGCAGTTGAACGTTGTTGTGAACTGTACTTGCGGTAATAAGCGCGTGTCGACGAGCTATGGGTTGTTTATTACCTACCCTCTCCGTTCCGGCCAGACTCTGTCGACGTTGGCCGGTGAGGTCGGTTTGGGGCAGGAGCTGCTGCAAGCTTATAACCCTGGTGTGGATTTTAGCAGAGGGAGTGGTTTGGCTTTTGTCCCTGGAAAAGGTAATTCAAAGGGGAAGGTAGATATGAACAAAGGAAGGTCATCGATGGTTGTAATAGCTTAGGTGTTTGTTGATGTTCTGTTTCTAAAGCAGTTGTTGTTCATGTCTCTGTAATTCTTGCTTGTTGTGCTTGAAACTCAGTTAATGGATGTTTGACTTTTGTTGCAGATCAAAATGGGACTTTTCCACCATTCAAGTCAAGGTTAGGCTCATCCTTGGTTTATGCAGTAATGAATTTCGTGTAATGATATGATTCTTAAGTCTAACGCTATGATTTTCTTTCTTCTACAGCTCGAGCGGTGAGGCCTCCGATATATATCTAATCATCGAAAAAACTCATGTAAGATTTGTGTGATTTATGTCTGAGGTTGTTAAAACTCTCTGTACCAGGAATATCTGGTGGTGCCATAGCCGGAATATGTGTAGGAGCCGTTGTAATAATAATCGTCTCGGCTGCTTGTTTCTATTTCTTCGTGTACAAAAAGAAAAGGGTGGAAGAAGAGTCGTTCCTCCAAAACGATCAGCACGTCGAATCTGCACATGGTAATAAAGTTCATTCTCATCATGTCTGCTCTTATCGTTCTGCTAGCTACTGATTGTTCGAATATATCTTGAAAACTTCAGAATCGGTTAGTATTGCTGCTTCTCAATCTCCGAGGCTTAAGGGCATTACTGTGGACAAATCAGTGGAGTTCTCATTCGAAGAGCTCTCTACAGCTACGAATAACTTTGACATTTCTTACAAGATTGGCCAAGGTGGTTTTGGAGCTGTCTACTATGCCGAGCTAAGAGGCGAGGTCCGTTCTTACACTACAGTCGGAGTTGTCGATCTTTTATCTGGAAATTATTCAGTTAATCGTGCCATTTAGTAACTTTTATGTTTTTCCCCGTGAAATCTAGAAAGCGGCTATCAAGAAGATGGATATGCAGGCTTCTAAAGAGTTCCTCGCCGAACTCAAGGTTCTGACTCGAGTTCATCACGTCAACTTGGTAAAAATCGAATCTTTACCCTTTTTTCAAGACGAACTGAAGCTTTCTCTTGCATGTATAAACCTCTGTAATGAATCATTCAATTTTCACCAAAAAAACAAAAAATTAATATTGCAGGTGCGTTTGATCGGGTACTGTGTAGAAGGTTCTCTGTTTCTGGTTTACGAGTACATCGACAACGGCAACCTAAGTCAACACTTGCGTGGTAGAGGTAAACAAGCGTAATTCAATTCATAACGTAGTGATAATACTTGTCTGAAAATTATTTTCTTGGATAATCTTAGTATCCGAGCAATCTGAACCATTGCCATGGACAACAAGGGTTCAAATAGCCCTCGATTCCGCAAGGGGACTCGAGTACATACATGAACACACCGTCGAAGTATATATTCACCGTGACATCAAATCTGCTAACATCTTGATAGACAAGAACTTCCGTGCTAAGGTTAGTAATAAACCTCTTTTTCTTGCAGCGATAGATATTCTAAGTTATTACATTGCCTGTGAAACTAGGGGTGTAATATCAATCATATGATGTACTCAGGTAGCAGATTTTGGCCTCACTAAACTAACCAAAGTGGACAGCGCTTCTCTGCAAACCCGTCTCGTGGGAACTTACGGATATATGGCTCCCGAGTATGATTCCAACGATGTGTATACGTAATTATATATGATGGCACATATTTTCCCAAAGTATCTGATCTTTATTGTGTTGATCAAATGTAAAAAGGTATGCACAATACGGAGACGCTTCTCCGAAGATCGACGTATATGCTTTCGGGGTCGTTCTCTACGAGCTAATATCTGCAAAAGAAGCCATCGTTAAGGCGACCGACGTTTCAACAGAATCCAAAGGCCTCGTTGCTTTGGTAGTTATCGCCTCATTAGCATTACATATCCTAAACAGCATATCTTCATTGAAAGGATTGATTTTTCTGACATGTGAGAGGTTGTATGGTTTTACACAGTTTGAGGATGCTCTCAAACAGACGAATGAAACAGATAGTCTGAAGAATCTGATCGATCCGAGGCTCGGCGAGGATTTCCCTCTCGATTCCGTCTCCAAGGTAGGAATTATCTTTCTCAGAGAATCATTACATAGCCATTAATATCGATGGATATGCTAAGATCAAACTACTGAAAAAAAAAAAAAATTATACAGGTCGCTCATCTGGCGAGAGCTTGCACGCATGAAAACCCGCAGCTGAGACCGACGATGAGATCCATCGTAGTGGCTCTGATGACGTTATCGTCTTCGACGGAGGATTGGGACATCGGCGCATTCTACGAAAATCAAGGACTTGTCCACTTAATGTCCGGACGGTAGTAGCAGCAGCAGTAGCGTATTGAATATATGAATTCTATAATATATCTTTCCCTTTCTTTGATTCTCTTTTTGTCTTTCCTTAATTTGTCCATTTTGATTTGCTTCCTTCTGTTTGGCGTATGTAACTACTCTCCACCCACGAGATATAACTATTGGCATGTATATATGTGTATGTATGTACGAGTTTGGACAACATGTGACGAATGTCGGAGATTTTAAGTATCTATTTTACTTCAGCAAGGCTCTCACGCCGCACGACGTCGCTCATTACATGTCCTTAAATGCGAACATTTATCGACAAAACAGCGTCAATACTTGACCCATCTACGGTCCTTTGAGCGAAGGCAAGATGATGATGAGGTCTGATCCAAAACGAACCGTTAGGGATCATTGTCCAAAGGGACATTACGGGCCATCAGGCTGGGGAAGTTGCAAACCGGGCTCTCGGCGTACTTCTTCACTGCGGCTCGCGCGACCTTTGTTCTGCCGTTAACTGCTTATGCGGGCCCGCTTCGATGTTTCGATGGCAAGAAGATGCTGATTTTAACTAGAGTTTGTTTTAATCTTAGATTTGCTTATGTTGTCTGCATGTCTTACATGCGATCTATGTCTACGTCTATAATCTCTCTCTTTCTCTCTCTCTCTCTATAGATAATATATTACAGTGGTTGAAATAATGGGCGTTGCCCTGTGTTTATCGAGCAAGTCAACGGAGATAATAACTTGAGATTGCCCAGTTGCTTAAGTAATTGACCGTCAAGACAAACAATACAAATAAAAAATATCAAATATCAAATAATATTATGAAATAATTAATAATGTGGATGTTTTAAATAATAATATTAGTTAAATGATTGATGATTTGGAAGTATTGTATTAAATGTTGATGAGATGATAAGATGATAAGATGAGGTGTTTAATTGAAGAGTTTGTATTTTAGTGTGAGGTGTATAATTGTAATTAATGTGATTAGTTGTAATAGTGAATTATTAGTAGTATAAATAGGTGATTAGATTTCATTGTAAATCACACCAAGTATTGAAATACTTAATCTCTCTCTAATCTCTCTCTTTATTATTATAAGCTATATTATCATTATAATCTTAATATAAGTATAATTATAATAAAATAATCTTAATATAATAGTAATCACAATTAATATTTTTATAACACGTTATCAGCACGAACGCTCTCCGTCGTCAAGATCAACCTCCGTCGAAGATCTCGTACGAGTTTAGTCGAGGTACGGTAATTTAATATTTAATTTATACTAATCATATATTAATTGTGATTAATTTAAAAATATATATTATAAAAATATATTTTAAAAGTTTTATAACTAAACGTCAATACCCGAGTGGTTTCACGGAATATCGTTCACTATAAGTGACGAGAGGTTCAGATTTCCATATCCCGTGGTGATGTGTGGAATTTTTATTTACGATTTATTTATTTTTATATATTCACGTACACAACACCAAAAGCTCACGAGGTCTTGTGGTTATCCCCACCTCAGTAGCGGCATATTATTGATTTTTTGATTGAACAATCTTGAAGTAATTATTGGACCGAATAGTTTTGGATACTGGACAAATTTTATTATCGCAACCTTATCGGAGCTTGGACAATATTTATGAAATAATAAAGAACGAGTTTCATAAAACAATTCATATATTTTATCATTGATTTATATGTTATCTGATTATTATGTTCTTTTTCATGTTATAGAATCATGTCGTTTTATACAAAGATGGATCTTCTGTTGCTTACTTTATTTACGGTGATTCTTACGGCTATGTGGATAATGTTTTTACCAATGTTTTTAAAATATAATTATTAATTATAATTTTTCTTTAATATTATAATTACTGAAATATATTTTATTTTGAAGGATGACGCTTTGTCCGATGTTTGATCTATTACTTATGATTATTATTACGACGACAGTTATTTGGATGTGGATATCGTTTTTCATTAGAACTTTTATAAAAGAATATTAATTATAATTTTTCCTTTTAATATTTTAATGATGATTTTATTTTCATGATATCAATAAATTGAATCTTGCAAAACTTTGATTTATCAATCTCGATTTTATACTTGCTACTGATTTACACAGTTACTTCGGTGTATTATAAAGCATTCACCACGTTCAGTCCATCGGATATAATACGAATAAATATCGTGAGAAAATGATCAGAAAATATTATGATGGATGAATGAAAAGCATAAGTCCGACTAAATGATTATGTTGCATTCCCTGAAGTGAATGTATGCGCAAACAATAAAAGTGGCCGTGAACATTATATTTACCGTGGTTATTATTAATATTTTTCCCGAAGTGGACAACTAGTATATGATTGAGAAAGATGAATTGAGCAATATAAAGATTATTATATATTATAGTTGGTTATTATTCGCACCCAAAGATTCTGTTGATCTTTATAAAGAGCAATTAAAAGTGAAGTGTCGATGAAATTAAATTTTGCTCAAGATTACGATATTTCAGAAAATTGGTGCTAGATCCTATGCTCATTTGAATATTTTGGTTTTTGTTAAAGATCCAAATAAAGAAAACTGATACATCGTTATAAATTTTGTTTAAGCATTATTTATTTATTATTTTATCTTTATATATATAATTTTATTTTGACGCTTGTTTATTTAATAATTCTAGTTATTATATATTTATCAAGACAATGGATACAAACATGTGCAATGAAGAGTTATGTCTTGCAGATTGTGCAACGACTAATACGATTCTAAGAAATAAGAAATATTTCTCCCATCTTGAAATGAAAGAAACAAGTGTTATCACTATATCGGGTAGCACAAATATAATTGAGGGCTCCGGAAGAGCTAATTGCCGAGAGGGACAAGGCTGATAATTGAAAATGCCTTATATTCTCCTAAGTCTCAAAGAAATTTATTGAGCTTTAAAGATATTCGACATAATGGATATCACATTGAGACTGCAGAAAAGAAAAATATTGAATATTTGCACATTACAAAAGTGGTTTCGAATGATAAAAGAGTTGTTGAAATATTGCATTCGTTTGACTCTGGATTGTATTACACGTATGTTAAAACAATTGAATCACATGCTATCGTAAACCAGAAGTTTACTGATGATAATACATTTGTTGTTTGGCATGACCGGTTGGGCCATCCCGGTTCAATTATGATGCGAAAAATAATTCAAAATTCACGTGGACATTTAATGAAGAACCAGAAGATTCTTCAATCTAATGAATTATCATGTGCTGCTTGCTCTAAAGGGAAGTTGATTATTCGTCCATCACCAGTAAAAATAAAGAATGAATCCATAAGGTTTTGGAGCGTATACAAGGTGATATTGTGGACCGATACATCATCGTGTGGACCATTTAGATATTTCATGGTATTAATTGATGCATCAACTAGATGGTCTCATGTGTGTTTGTTATCAACAGGAATGTAGCTTTTGCGAGATTGATTGCCTCAGTTGATCCGATTAAGAGCACATTTCCGGATTATCCAATAAAGAAAATACGCCTTGATAATGCTGGTGAATTTACTTCAAAGGCATTTAATGAATATTGCATGTCTATTGGAATTGATGTTGAGCACCCGTGCCACATGTCATACGCAAAACGGTCTTGCAGAATCGTTGATTAAAAGGCTGCAATTAATTGCAAGACCATTATTAATGAAGTCGAAACTCATTTCTTGTTGGGGAATGCTATATTACTGCAGGGCACTAATCCGCATCAGGCCAACAAGTTATAACGATATCTCCCCGATACAAATGGTTTATGGTCAGGAACCAAATATTTCCCATCTGAGAATTTTTGGATGTGCGGTATATGTTCCAATTGCTCCACCACAACGCCACTAAGATGGGACCTCAAGGAAGTTGGAATATATGTCGGATTTGAATCTCCATCGATAATAAAATATTAGAACCTAACTGGAGATTTATTTACGGCTAGATTTGCCGATTGTCATTTCGATGATGAATCGAATTTTCCGACATTAGGGGGAGAAAAGAAACAGCTGGAAATGAGTATTATTGGAATGAATTATCGCTAAATCATGATCCTCGAACGAAAGAAGTGTGAACTAGAAGTTCAAAAGATAATTCATTTACAGGATAAGTAGCTAATCAACTGCCAGATATTTTACTGACCTTAAAGAGTGACTAAGTCACATATACCAGCTGATGCTCCTGCCAAAGTTGATGTTCCTGGAAGAACATATAACGATCGAGCCTAAGCCACAACTAAAACGTGGTAGGCCCTCGGGTTCCAAAGATAAAAATCCTCGAAAAAGAAAAAGAGCAAATAATAAGAATGGTCCAGTCGAGGATTTATCGACTCTAGAAGAGTCAATGGGCATTAATGATTATGATAATGAAAATCAGGTACCTGAAATTTTGAGAATAATGATAATGAAGAGATCTCGATAAATTATGCCCAAATGGAATTAGATGGAACCGAGAAAAAGTCAACGTTGACGATAAATTCTCATTTAACGTAGCGCTACATGAATGAATGAGATAATGAGAATGAGGATCATGAACCAGGGTTGTAAAGAATGCAGACAAGAAATGATTGGCCAAATGGAAAGATGCAATCGACGCATAATTAAAATCACTTGAGAACGAAAAGTTTTCGGACTGTAGTCCGCATACCAGAAAATGTAAAGCCGGTTGGATATAAATGGGTTTTCATCAGAAAGAGAAATGAAAACGGTGTGAAATTGTGAGATACAAAGCACGCTGTTGCACAAGGCTTTTCACAACGACCTGGTATTGATTATGAGGAGACGTATTCTCCTTGGTGGATGCAACTACTTTTCGTTATTTAATTAGTCTGGCAGTACGTGAAGGACTCGATATGCGTCTAATGGATGTTGTCACCGCTTATTTATATGGATCACTTGATAGTGATATATATGAAACTTCCGAGGGATTCAGTTGACCTGAAAATTCAGGGCCCCGAAATGAGTACTCAATCAAGCTAAATAAATCGCTTTATGGATTAAAGCAATCTGGGCGTATGTGGTATAATCCGCCTAAGTGAATATTTATCGAAAGAGGGTAAAAAATGAAAACTTGCCCGTGCATATTATGAAAGATCTAAATGAATTTGTCATCATTTCAGTTTATGTTGATGATATTAACATAATTGGAACTCCTGAAGAGTTATCAAAAGCCTGTAATTGTTGAAAAAGAGTGTTGAAATGAAAGATCTCGGTAAACGAAATTTTGTCTTGGACTGAATTGAATATTTAAAGAATGGAATATTCGTACATCAAGAGACTTATACGAAAAAGGTATTGAAA